>CABFWO010001347.1:128358-182488 GCA_902155825.1 Timema genevievae
TTTACGTATTCGTACTAAGTGCATGTGATGTGAAGCTGTCAATATATATATATATATATATATATAATCAATACATATAAAATCATACTGAAAAGTAAAATATTGAACGAATATCATATATTAGTATTTTTTTAAACTATGCTCCAAATATTTTTCATAAGAACACCAAGGTATGTAGTCCACACTCTTGATATTTACAACATATATCAAGGGATATGGATCAGTAAAGGGGGAAATCAGAGGAAGTGCACCCACATCATTGGCTAGAGGGAACAAGAAAACTAGAATGAGTAGAATCTCAATCACCTCTTCACTAAAGATATGGTAAGTTGCAGTTCTGCCATCGTAGACCATGTGACCAGGGGTGGGAGTAAGATTTCTATAGATAAAGATTGTAAACAAATTTATATTTAATTTCCCTAGTCACTTAATGACACTTTTTTTGGAAGTTATAGAATATACCGTAGTAATTTATTTATTTACCAAGTATTACTATCAGTGCAGATTTAACAAATTATTTTTCTCTAAAAGGGTAAGAGAACAGGTCATATTAAAGGGAAGCGTACTAGCATTTGCGAAATGGGAAAGTGGAATTCTTTTTGCACAAGGAAAAGCTTGAATCTAGACCCCCATGTCACTTTTGTACCGGATTATATTAAAACTGACAAGGTTTTATAAAAGTTATACAAAGCTCATATTTTCATGTATTCATACGCTGATATGTTTATTTCTGGTTGTCACTTTAAGCAGATGAGTTCAACTAGGACATATTTTTAAGATAAGTATAATATGCCCTTGTCAAAGTTGACAAATTTAAATGTATTATAAAATTTAAACTCTCAAAATAGTTCAATTTCTGTACACATTTGATTTATATTGTCTTATTATGAATATCCTTATAAAAGATCAAGATCATGAAGGCATTATGTTTCAGATAAATACCTTTAAAATAGTTTGTTTTCATTCGCCAGTGTAGTCACTGTACGGTCTTTATGATGAGGTGCTAGTGATCGTGAGTTTAGGGAAGTATTTTTGAAGTTCTTATAGCATAAACATTTTTTGAACAAAATAAATCAAATATTTCTTCTATAGAAACATATAGTTTAGTTTTCTGCACTTGATAATCTCAACAGCTCTTAAATATCTGATAGATGTGTCCTGGAATTTAATGACAACTTTTTCTCTTAATTTAAAAAGTTTGTCAACAAATGTCACCATGCTCATGACAGATATTCAAAAACTTTTGAGATTATCACGTGCAGAAAACTAAACTCTATGTTTCTATAAAAAAATTGATTTATTTTGTTCAAAAAATATTTATGCTATAAAAACTGCAAAATTAGCACACTAAATTCGCGCTCACTAGCACCCAACCTTAAGTGGTGTCAAAACAGAAGTACTAATCCAGCTGCCTAAAACTCCTGTTAAATTGTTATAAAAATACTATTTATAAATAGAAAGTAAAAAAAAAAAAGCAAAGTTACTGAAATGACCTACAATATATTTGCTAAATATTGATAGTTAAAGTGCTATGAGCAAAAATAAAGGACCATCCTAAATTAACTGAGGTTTCTTCCTGAAACGTTTGATTTTGGCATCACCGTATTATTTATATTCCTAGACTATACCATATTTGTTTGTTTTCCCAAACGTTTGGGCTACACGGAACCATTAATAATGCTAATGGCATATATACGAGGAAGGTATCAATTTGAGAAGAAATGTGGCTAATTATTGCGTGGAGGATGCTAGGAAACCATGTAAGAGAAAATACCTTCATTACACCCGACCAAGACTCTAACCTCGATACCCTTGTAGGCCATTCTAACACGAGAGTGACACATTAGACTATGCGACCTTTGGTACGGTGTAATATACAATAATTCAGTAGTAAAATACATTCGTATTTTAATTAATGTAATACATTTTGAACACGGTAGTTATTTTAATAGGTAACCGACCCGCTTTGGGGGTCAACTGGCCTAAGGCGTCTTCCTCGCAATAGAATTGACTGGCCATGACAGGGATATCAAGACTATAATCCTGCTCAGGTGTGGCAAGGTTCTTTCCTAAATGGTTTCCCACTCTCCTTACACACAAATACGGTCAGATCTAGGCATAGTTAAGTTCTTTCCTAAATGGTTTCCCACTCTCCTTACACACAAATACAGTCAGATCTAGGCATAGTTAAGTTCTTTCCTAAATGGTTTCCCACTCTCCTTCCACACAAATACAGTCAGATTTAAGCATAGTTAGGTTCTTTCCTAAATGGTTTCCCACTCTCCTTCCACACAAATACAGTCAGATTTAAGCATAGTTAGGTTCTTTCCTAAATGGTTTCCCACTCTCCTTACACACAAATACAGTCAGATTTAGGCATAGTTAGGTTATTTCCTAAATGGTTTCCCACTCTCCTTCCACACAAATGTGACTCATTTAAATTTAGCATTCCTTATCCCTACTACATAAAATAATTACTTCATTAACGTTTAAGACGACCAAGGAGTCAGACTCACTGGAAATATCACAAGTTACCGTCAAGAAGAGTATAATTGTTTTGATGAAAACTGATCAGATATTTGTGAACAAAATTCACCAGTCACTGATATACCAGATATCACAGGAACTTGCCAAAGCCTAATATGAAATGTAATGATATGGGGGCATGTCATATTTTCAACTTGGGTAGTACATACATCAAACACTTTACTTTTTATCTTCTTTAACCTTGTTTTTTTAAGTAATGTCAGTGAACCTTTAAAATTGGCGAGCTCTACCATTTTTAACACTCGCCAATAAAACTGTCTTCAAACACCATTTCGGAAATCATTTACAGAATCTAACCTGAGCTACTCTTTAGAAAATACCTTACCCTAATAACGCTAGGTTCGTTCAACTTTGGCTTGGACAATCAATTTGAAGGATTTAGTTTTGGGCTGTTTCTTTCTTTTTTTTATTTGTCTTGTTACCCTAATTTATTTTTTTACAGTTACCTTAAGTGACGAACCCACCAGCGTGGATTTACCAATGCCATATAACTTCACACACACACAAGATCAGTAAGGTAGTTTCAAACAGGAACAAAAAATAATAGAATTACTCACATAATTATAGAGTAAATACTTTTATTCGTAACTCCCCAGAATTGATATAATTTTATGCGATATTTGTTATAAGGATGTAATGTATACCTTAAGGGACATGAAATTTAAAAGTCATGAACGAAATGAAGTATTTTGGGGTTTTTACTTAATATGATTAACACCATGTCTTATTAAAAACTTAGGAGTCCGTTTCACCCACTGGATGGCAGCTAGCTTAGCTAGGTAATACAGCTCAAACCAGACGTCACAATATTATGTAGTTACTGGAGTATTCTGCGTCTTATTATCCATCTGTGATAAAATCATTTTAACTAACTTATATTAATGTTTTAGAGATGAGTGAGGTTAAGATTGTAAGTAATGTAGCTGCATCTGCGTGGAGGGGTAGTAGAAATAAATTTAAGAAAAGACACACTATTAATACTACCCTTCACTATTAATAATATTAATAATACTTAGCACCGCGTCTTACCACCCGTTCGGGTTATACGCTTAAGTACTAATTACACTAATGGGTTAGGAATTGGGAAGGTTGAATTTAGAGGAAGTGAACCCGCATTTGCGTGAATGGAGAGTGGAAAATCATTTAGGAAAAACCACCCCAGTTCACCCAACCGAGATTCGAACCTCGATCTCCCCGTCCTGGATGGTCTAGCTCAACCTTCACTATTAAACCATACTAGATGTTAATAAATATAATAATTGTAAAATTACACCTGAACATGGAAATCAAACTCATGTCCTGTTGTTATTTTTCAAATATATTTTAAGTGTACACTTATAAAACTGCCTCTGTAGTTAAGTGGTCAGAGTTTCCTGGATATAGATCCAGAGGTCTCAGGTTTGATTCTCAGAGCATCCAGATTTTTCTGTGAAGTAGTTTGTCTGGAACGGGGTCAACTCAGTCTCGTCAGAACAAATGAGGAGCTATTTAAATAAACAGGTAGCAGCTCTGGTCTAGAAAACCGAGATTAACAGCTTGAGGGTTCGTTGTGCTGATCGCATGACACCCCTCTATCCACAAATATTGGCACTATCTTGGCCAGCTAGATAATCATATACACAAACAGTCAATATATTCAGGAACGCCACCAGGAATCGAACCCAGACCTCTTACACTAGTTGTTGAACCCTTTTAAGCCGGTCATCAAAGTGTCCATTCCCTTCTTAGCGCCCAGCTAGTCGGTTATATAGTGCGTGACAGCTAAGAGAATCATTTAAGGCGGTTCAGGGTCACAAATGACCCCACCTGACCTAAGAGCAGGGGGCAAGTAAGACCCGACAGGGTGGGGCTCACAATTCATTTTGATCGACCTATATTTGCATCGGCTTTATTGCTAGCCAATCCTTTTATAGCTAATGATGACGGAAACTGTATTTACTTAAACTATAAATTAAAAGTTTTCTCTACTCATATATCCTCGTTGTTCGACCTTGAAACTATTGCTTTGACAAACGTACTTACAATCATGATATAAGATTTACAATAAGTGTGTAATAGCAGCCTGTTGTGGTTAGCCAAACTAGATCTCTGTTCTTGTTTTATGTTTCAACAATCCAGATAGAGCAAATCATAGGGGGTGACCTGGCGCTCTAGGGGTAAAGTATCAGATTTCTGTTCTGGGGTACCAGGGTTCTAACCTCAGTCCCGGCACAGATTTATCTGATTGACAGTCTTTTTGTTATTCTCATTAGCCATTTTGTAAGTAAATTTGCACATTCCTGGTCTAGAGCTATCCGATGTTGTTTGGCCAATGAGCTATAATTATGTACCCTGACCGGTCAAGTGATGAAGCTATTAAAAATTTGAGCTCACAAATTATAGAGGCAGTATATTTATTGTTTAAGTAACACAAATTTTGCTAAACTCTATCATTAATTCTCATATGTGGTACTACAAACTAGTCCGTGGCCAATTGCTATTTAAAACTCTAGAATAATATACAAGCCAGACATTTAAGAACCCGTGACTTCTAGGCCGTGTGCCATTGTGAGGGAGCTATCACCATACAATATGCTATTTACTTCCCTCTCCCTGGATAATCAAGAACAATTACAGACTAATTATTGACACATTAGTTACCTCATTTTGTGGGTTGGCGAGTTTATATGTGATTGAAAACACAAATATTCAAAATACAAAATATAAATTATTATAAAACTGGGATGTTAGTTAGTAGGCGATTACCCGGCCCCATGGTGTAGTGGTCAGTGTACCTGGCTACGAACCTAGGGGTCCAAGGTTTGATTCCTGGCTTGTACCTTAGGAATTATCGCAACAGTCACCAGGGGTTGGTATATTAAGGTTAAGTTATGTTTAAGATTCCCACTGGCCCACACCTCCATATGATTCTCTATCATCACATCATAATATTATTGCTAGTTTGTGTAAATAACCTCCAGAGGTGTACCATAGTACTCTGTGCCACCAGAGCGGCTAGTAGTCAACCTCCAGAGGTGTACCATGGTACTCTGTGCCACCAGAGCGGCTAGTAGTCTACATACAACCTCCATAGGTGTACCATGGTACTCTGTGCCACCAGAGCAGCTAGTAGTCTACATACAACCTCCAGATGTTTACCCTGGTACTCTGTGCCACCAGAGTGGTGAGTAGTCTACATACAACTTCCAGAGGTTTACCCTTGTAATCTCTGCCACAAGAGTGGCGAGTAGTCTACATACAACCTCCAGAGGTTTACCCTGGTACTCTTTGCCACCAGAGTGGCTAGTAAGTATACATACAACCTCCAGAGGTTTACCCTGGTACTCTGTGCCACCAGGGTGACGAGTAGTCTACATACAACCTCCAGAGGTTTACCCTGGTAATCTCTGCCACAAGAGTGGCGAGTAGTCTACATACAACCTCCAGAGGTTTACCCTGGTACTCTTTGCCACCAGAGTGGCTAGTAGTCTACATACAACCTCCAGAGGTTTACTCTGGTACTCTGTACCACCAGAGTGGCTAGTAGTCTACATACAACCTCCAGAGGTTTACTCTGGTACTCTGTACCACCAGAGTGGCTAGAAGTCTACATACAACCTCCAGAGGTTTACTCTGGTACTCTGTGCCACCAGAGTGGCGAGTAGTCTACACCCAACCTCCAGAGGTTTACCCTGGTACTCTGTGCCACCAGAGTGGCGAGTAGTCTACATACAGTTGATCGAAATAAATGCCATGATCCTTTCAGTCAGTAATGCCAAACTCAAAATAAATAAATAGATATATATATTTCAATACTTTGTTTGATACTTTTTAATTGATAAGAAAATGTTTTATTTTAATCCTCCTTATCATTTTGATGCCCATAACAATCTACGTCTTGATCAGGTACTTGTTCTCTTTGATCTTGATCCTACCTTGGGGATAGTGGGTTTACCAATATTATCTGCCCCGGTTTTGACTATAACATGGTATGGCAATGAACACAGAACACAACTATAATCTGTCACAGCAATGAACATAAAACACAACTATAACCTGTCACAGCAATTAACATAAAATACAACTATAACTTGCCACAGCAGTTAACATAAAATACAACTATAACCTGTCACAGCAGTGAACATAAAATACAACTATAACCTGTCACAGAAGTGAACATAAAATACAACTATAACCTGTCACAGCAATGAACACAGAACACAACTATAACCTGTCACAGTAATGAACATAAAAAATTACTATAACTTGCCACAGCAATGAACATAGAACATTACCATGGCCGGTCACAGCAATGAACATAAAACACAACTATAACCTGTCACAGCAATGAACCAAGAACACAACTATAACCTGCCACAGCAATGAATGTAAAACACAACTATAACCTGTCACAGCAATGAACACAGACAAAACTATAATCTGTCACAGCAAAGAACATAAAACACAACTATAACCTGTCACAGCAATGAACCCAGATCACAACTATAGCCTGCCACAGCAATGAACATAGAACACAACGATAACCTGTCACAGCTATGAACATAGAACATTACTATAACCTGTCACAGCAATGAACATAGAACACAACTATAACCTGCCACAGCAATGAACATAGAACAAACTATAATCTGTCACAGTATTGAACATATAACATTACTATAACCTGTCACAGCAATGAACATAAAACACAACTATAACCTGTCACAGCAATGAACATAGAACACAACTATAACCTGTCACAGCAATGAAAATAAAACACAACTATAACCTGTCACAGCAGTGAACATAAAACACAACTATAACCTGTCACAGCAATAAACACAGAACACAACTATAACCTGCCCCAGCAATGAACATAGAACATTACTATAACCTGTCACAGCAATGAACATAGAACATTACTATAACCTGTCACAGCAATGAACACAGAACACAACTATAACCTGTCACAGTAATGAACCCAAATCACAACTATAACCTGCCACAGCAGTGAACATAAAACACAACTATAATCTGTCACAGCAATGAACATAAAACACAACTATAATCTGTCACAGCAATGAAAATAAAATACAGCTATAGCCTGTCACAGCAATGAACATAAAACACAACTATAACCTGCCACAGCAGTGAACATAGAACTCAATTATAACCTTTCACAGCAATGAGCATGGAACACAACTATACCCTCACAAAATAAGTGTTTTTTGTCACATGAGCGCAAACTCTAACTTGAAATTGACTCTTTAAACGAGTCTCTCTCTTCACTGAGTGAACACCATGATCAAGGTTCCCTCCCTCCACTGCTTTTACAGGGACACAATGACCAAGGTTCCCTCCATCCACTGCTGCCACAGGGACACAATGACCAAGGTTCCCTCCATCCACTGCTGCCACAAGGGACGCAATGACCAAGGCTCTCATATTTTCAGTGCTGGCCTGTTATAGGTCTTACGACTGTTGGCCAGTACTATAATAAAGGAAATTGAAATTGAAAATAACACCAATAATTTAGTGAAATGGTATAAATATTGACTTTTTTTTGTAATTTATTAAAGTTTCTTTCAACCACTGGTGTAAAAGAAGAGGCAGTAAATATGTTCACAGGGTGGAAGAACCTGAAGAGGTTCCCCCAAGCTCTTCCACACACTCACACATATCATGTGGCTATCACATTAGTCATTTGAACTATTTCATAAGGAAAAAAACTTAATATGACAAAAATCTAGTACGTTTGTCACATTTAGCTGTACGCCATGTCTGATTATGTTTATGTAACTATCCATTATTTTCCACTGCACAGATGTCGATAAAGGATCACAGACATGTTGTTAGGTGCCTCAGTGTCACGTTCCATGGATCTGTATACGATGAGAATTCACGTTCTCAAAACTAACTGTACCTTACATGCTAAACATATTGTTAATGATTTAAAAAACAAACTGCAGTAAAGCACGTTTCTTTCGAAACACGTGTTTGGATTACAAAAATAAACTAGTCCTAATATTTGTGTTGGTGTGTGATTCATTCATAAAAATAGCTAGCTTTTATTAGATTAAAGCTCATCACAGTATTTAATAAATAATATTTATAGTTCTACTTGAAATCAGAACTATATAATTTATCTTATATATAATTTTATAAGCTCGTTTATGGTAATAGAAATTACGAGGAAATGGCTGAACATAATTTGACAAATGACCACTCATTGAAATGGTTAGGAGTTCAGAATGACGGGAAAAATAGTAGTTTTTCACGAAAATCCTATTCTCCCAGAGAATTTTCAGTTTTTCATTCTTTGTTTGATCGCCCTGGAAACCGTTATTTGCTGCATGGCTGTAAATCTCTAAATAAAATATATCACTTTGGATGAAAAGTAATAACTCAATCTTCATTTGTTGGTCAGAACTCATCACAATATTCTCTTTGGATGAAAAGTAATAACTCAAATCTTCATTTGTTGGTCAGAACTCATCACAATTTTCTCTTTGGATGCTGGTCATAGCACATCTACATTGAGTTGCCTAAACTGAGGAAACATTTATTTTTTTACTGGAATATTGTTATCGTTAATTCGCATTTAAATCAATAATACTGAGCATAGCTTGAGATTTAAAAGGTTAAGTTAAGTTCGTGAAAATATTGTCTACGTTTTGTTTCGCGTGTGATAAAATGTTTAAATATGTTTTGGTATGTATTATAATCTCAAAAACTACAAAACTATCTTGAATAATGTTAAAAATAGCCATTTTAACTATGAGTTTGTTGTTCTTTTTTTTCAATTAATGAGTTTTGATCTTCATTATTTCAAATTAAGTGTTTTGATGTTCATTTTAACAAATAGTAACACAAAACAAATACACAAGTGAAGCTATGTTTTCATTTTAACGCTTAATTTTGAGGAAATAATATTTAAAAGTAATGTTTTGTGTACCTCATCTATATTTTCACACTCTATCTCTCTAACTTTCTCTCTGACACAATCTCTTAAAATCAATTTCTAATTTTCTCTTTCTAAACTAATCTCTCCCTCTCTTAATTTCTCTCTCAAACACTCTCTTACATGTCCCCAAATTTTCTCTCTCTTTCACACAATATCTCTCCCAAAACTTTACACTATCTTTTTTCATAAACACACACTTTATCAGGCACTCTCCCTCACATATTATCTCTATCTCTCTCACACTCTCTCTCATTTTCTCTCATACACATTCTCTCTCCTCACACACATACACATACACACACATTTTATCTAAAACATTGCATCAAACTTTGGTAAGCTATTCCTTGGGTGAAAATAGAATAATTCACATCAGCAACCTAGGGTCCTTCTTGAATAATAAGGGCGGTATACACCCCCAAAGATAGAGCTAAAAACGACTGTTGTGTGAAATATTATGAAAACTGCTTAGGGTATTACAACGAATCTTTGTATACTACTTATTGAAACCTTGTTCATTAATAAATTAAATGTGCTGTTACCTTTATCCACACACATCCTGTAAAAAAGACGGGTTATAACACTTTTTTCTGCAATAAAATGTGTCAGAGTAAGTATTACCAATTTTTACTTAAGATTACAAAACATGGAGTAAAAATTAACAAAAAAAGGTGTCTTGAAGAAACTGTCTAGCTCTCCCCGTTTCCGAGATAATCATGCATTTGTGATTTCAAAGACGAGTGTTAATTCCTGCCAGGTAGGGAGCCAGTATAGCTGTGTTAGATACATTTGTCTCTGAGCTAAAACTTGTATGATTATCTCGGAAACGGGGAAAGATAGACAGTTTTTCCAAGACACCTTTTTGGTTAATTTTTACTCCATGTTTTGTAATCTTAAGTAAAAATTGGTAATACTTACTCTGACATATTTTATTGCAGAAAAAAGTGTTATAACCCCGTCTTTTTTACAGGATGTGTGTGGATAACGGTAACAGCACATTTAATTTATTAACGATCAAGGTTTCAATAAGTAGTATACAAATATTCGTTGTGATACCCTAAGCAGTTTTCATAATATTTCACATTACAGTCGTTTTTAGCTCTATATCTTTAGGGGTGTATACCGCCCTTATTATTCAAGATGGACCCTAGGTTGCTGATGTGAATTAGTCTATTTTCACCCAAGGAATAAACTGCCAAAGTATGATGCAATGTTTTAGATACATGTGCGTATAACCCGAACGGGTAGTAAGACGCGGTGCTAATAATAATAATTTTAGATACATGTTGTATAATTTAATAATCACAGTTTTGGTATTTGAAATTAAGAATAAAAGGTTTTATCGATTTTAACCAAGTCATTTTAAAGGTTAGGGGTACAGGATGCCGGCAAAAATAATAGGCTAAAACTAGAACTAAATTTTTCTTGCGAATTTTCCATATTTTCATTATGTGTGGGCAGCGTCTAAACTGTACAATCATTCTTTGTTTACATCACCATGGAAACCATTATTTGACCATTTATTGTATATAGGTGGATAAAATATTTATCTTTGGTTAAAAATAATAAAAGCTTATTAATTATTACTTGAGTGGTTGGTGCAACAAATAGATAGATAGTTGACAGAGGGGTCCTTTTAAAGTTCTCATCGTGGACGGAAATGGGAAAATAAACGTTTTGATTCATATTAAACAACGAAAGATAAAGATCCCTGTAATTTATAGCCTTTGACGAGTAAACTTCTAATTAGAAGGTCAAGTGAGGTCTTTTAATTTATATTTTCTTCACTGCAACTATTCACTAGTTTTATTTTAATTTTGTATTTACTTAGAACTGTATTGACATTTTTAAAAATAAAATAGTTTTCACTTTAATAACTTTATATTTATCCAGTTTTAGTTGATATTTCAGTTTGGGTACAAATTCTACTTTATTATAATCTTAAACATGTATAGGCCTAAAATGTCAAATAGTTTTATTAAATTCGCACTTTATAGTAAATTAATACATTTTTGATTTTTTTATTTGATATAATTAATTTATTTTTTGAAGTTTTTATTTCAGTTTAAAAAAGGGAGGCTTCTAATTTTTCTTTGTTTCTATCTTTGTTTATGCACGAAAATGTTTGATCTATCAGGAAATCACATAAATGGTATATTAAAATGGCATAAGATCTGTTTGAGTAATATAATAGTCAAAGGCTTTTCAACAATAATGACATCTAGATATTTGACAAGATAGTTTTCAATTAATCATATTATATTTAAAATGGCTAACATGAATGTTAAATGGTTCGTTGGTTGTCTAAGTGTTTGTTCCTGTGTTCTCATGGTTGGTAAGTCATTCGGTTGGTCAGTCGTTTGTTCAGATGATCATTCAATTGTCCTATTATTAACTCATTTTCATTCTATTGGTAGTTTGGACATTCAGTCTGTTAGTCAAGTCTTATTGGTCAAATGATTGTTTGGTTATTTGTCTATTAAATATATCGGTCAGTTAGATCTTCGTTTTATCTTTAATCCTGTTGGTAAAACATTCGGTCATGTATACAGTATAGTAAATATATCGTTTGGTTTCCATATAATCCCATCAATAGATGGAGTATTTGTTTAGTTAGACATTTACTAAGCTGTTCTTGATCTAGTTCTATTCAGTCCACCTCATTACACCCTGTCTCTTTCTTATACATGCTAATGCTATATACTCCCATTTGTCTCTAGGTCTAATAATTTTACTAAGCTTATTTCACTGTTTTACAAAAAACAACAACATAGGAGTACTAAAACATAAACAAGTAAAAGTAACTTAAAATTAATTTAATTATGAACTAATACTAAACATAAGAGTGCTAAAATCATATCTTCCTTTTAAAATAATATAAACAAATTGGAAAAAAATTCTCATAAAATTTTCCTCTTTCTTTATTTATGTATTTTAATTAGATTTCGTATTATTTTTTAAAGGAGTTGTTTAACCCTTACACTTTACCCTAGCTATTTATTAATACAATTTAAAAGCCACACAGGTAATTGGTTTAGAGCCTACTTGTATACACTGGATGAAGACCATGCATCATTGTTGATATAATTTTTTAATTATTTAATATTGTATTGAATTAGTCAATATTAAATGTGAGTAGAGTCTTGTATTGAATATATCATATCAGCACACAATTTGTACCAATTCAAACATTTTAACTGTCACAACATGTGTTTGGTGTGAACGCTCTCACACAAGTGCAGGCATTATCCGTGACTCAAACATATATTCTGTGCCACGCGGCTGAAGGCAGTATGAATGGTTTCACACAAGTGCAGGCATTATCTGTGACTCAAACAATATATTCTGTGCCACGTGGCTGAAGGCAGTATGAATGGTTTCACACAAGTGCAGGCATTATCTGTGACTCAAACATATATTCTGTGCCACGCGGCTGAAGGCAGTATGAAAGGTTGTTGAAGTTGGCTGTTGTTGAAGTGAAAGAAGTATGCAAGGATAGGGAAGTGTGGAGAAAGTTAGTGAGGATGGATTTTATAAATGAGAATTGTTGGTTTTTGGTAAGGTTTCCTGTGTAGTACGAATTTTTAGTATGTTGTTTGGGGCAGTGAATATTACGAATGTACTTGTAAAATCATTTTACATTTCTAATGTATTTAGGAAGATTATGTATTTGTTGGCTGAATAAAATTAAAGTAGTAATTTATCAGAAAATAATGATTGAGAGTTTGGTATGATTGTATGTAAAATTTTTCATTGTTTAGTTTTAAAGTATTATTTTATTAATATATTCTTGTTTTAAACTATTTTTTTTTTACTTTAAAACAATTTTATTTTTTAAATTATACTGTATCTTGTTTGAATGGTACACTTTAGCTTTGTAAGAGTAATTAACACCAATCAATCAATCAATTAATATAGTCTATCATCAATAATTATGTATCAGTATCTGTCTATCTGACAATAACCTCATTGTTGTGTGTCCTGCCTTTTGGTTCGGGATATGCATATATTATATTCACAAAAAATATTATAAATATATGATGATATCCGCATTTGTGGAGAGGGAAAGTGGAAAGCCAAATGGGAGAGCACTCTTAGCACACCTAACTGGGATTCAAATCTCAACGTTTACTCCTTGCGTTTTGAATTAAATAATATATAATAGACCTCTACAGATTTTTTAAAAATCTGGATAATCCTATAGCTAGTTGGAGTATAATCCTCCTTAAGAACATATTAAGTAGTAATAAGCCAGATTTCTTCATAAATTAGATTCTCTAGAACTATTTAAAGTGGTCCTCCCATGTAAATTTTTGTTGGATGCCCAAAAAAGATATATAGACAGCTTCTCACCTGATTTTTTCACTATAATATTAGATGTCTCTAGAATTTTTTTAAGTGATCTTCCTCCAGCAAGTGTTAGAAAATTGGATTCCCTTAGAAGCTATTTGAAGTTCAAAATTGGATTTTTTTAGATCAGTTATGCCCAAGACGTGGCCCGTGGTCCATATGCAGCCAACGAAACGATTTTGTGGGGCCTTTCTGTGGGCTACGGCTTTTTATTTTCACCTAAGGAAAAAAAAACTCCAGTTGCAAAATTCAAGCTCAAACCAAGCTTCACAGGCACGACATCAAGTGCATTTAAGTGTGTCGCCCGATAGTGTAAATCTAAAGTTTATCAATTGGACAGCAGAGGCACCAATTTAGTAGTTAAACTGTTCTCCACTGTTGCGTTAGTAGCAAACTATGTTTACAGACTAGCTGTTAGAGGGTTCTCATTTATCAATCTAGTTATGTCTCAAGTAGTACCCAAGGCGTCCGCTAATAACTAGGAGGGGGCTATTCACGGAAATCTTCTAGCCAGGTCGTGTCAACATCTCTTATTTCTCTTTACGAAGGCTATGTCGCCGCGGTTCACCAAATTACAAGATACAAATTGTTGTTATTCCCATGTTATCTTCAATTGTTCATTTGTACTTAACAAGTACAACAATCATGTATGACAGGAAAAGAAAAAATTGAAGAGGAAAAGCGAGTGTATCAAAGCCGATGGGAATCAGACTATTTGATTACAAACAACAAGAATAAACTTCAATATCTTGTTTGCATGCAAGCTGTGTCAGTGCCTAAAGAGAATAACGTGAAACGATACTACACTAAATTACACAGCAAGAGATCTGACATGAATGCTGGGGACTCAAGAAACAGCATTATTGCTGAATATGAGACGAAATTTATAAGTCAAACGAAATGTTTTAACTTAGCACTACACAAAGTTCAAGCTTTGCCACTTCGTAAAAAGTATCATTGTAGTTAGCGAAAGCAAAAAAAAACCTTTTTGTGACGGTATGATTGTGAATAAATGGGGGAAATATTTTAATAAGCCAAAATTAGCCGAAAAGTTTGAAACGGTGGCATTATCTCATCAGACCGTCGCCAGATGTGTGGAACACATGGATAAATATGTTGCAAAAAAGCTGTGGGGCTCAATGCCAAAATGTGGGTACTTTTCATTGTGCTTGGATGAAAGTACTGATCAAGCAGACGCAACTATTCGAACTATTCTGGAGGACTTAACTATTAATGAAAAATTGCTAAGTATTTTATCTTTGCATGAGACTACTAAAGGTATTGATATTTTCGAAGCTGTTCAAAACTCTGTTATAAACTATGGAGGATTCGATAAATGTTCCTGCATTTTCACTGATGGGGTGAAAGCTATGACGGGGACTGGAATCGAGTTTTGTGGACTAGTGGAACAAAATAATAATAACTGCCCTGCCATTCATTGCGTCATTCATCAAGAGGCACTCTGTGGAAATTCTTTAAGTCAAGACAAAGCAATGAAAGTAGCTGTAAAAATAACCAAAATCATATGATGAGGTAATAAATCTCTAACCCATCGTAAGTTTCACGATTTCTTTAGTGAAATGGATGCTGCATATGGCAATTTGCTCCTCCATTTATGATATTCTTGTTAAGTGCTGAAAAATTTCTGGAACTCTTTTTTGTGATTTAGAAAGAAATACTCATATTTGTTTAAAACAAATTGAAGTCTTATGACAGAACAGAACTTGAAAATCAAACGCAAGATCCCACCATTTTATCTGATCTTGCATTTTTAACAAATATGACCAACCAGTTGAATGATTTGAACTTAAAGCTGCAAGGTAAGCAACATAATATTGCCAACTGATATGTTCATTTGAATGGGTTTTAAAGTAAATTGAAACTTTTAAAATCAACACTAGCCAATGACACATTTACTTTTTTTTAATTGCAAAGAATTATTTGAAGAAATGAAGAATTTTGAGAGAGAATCATTTTTGGTTCATATAGAGTACATTGAATCAATCATGAAGGACTTGAAATCCAATTTGGTGATCTCAAGGAAATAGAAGAAGATATTTTAGTTTTAATTCAATCATTGAATGTCAGTTTTGAGAACGTAAGATCTTACCTTCAACTGGAATTGTGCACATTGCAATCAGACCCTTCTTATACTGGCAGAATTAAAAAAGGAGATTTAAAAAAAAATTATTACCAAGAGAGAACTATCCAAAATTGAGGGACTTTGGATTTGAGATATGCTCATGCTCAATGCTTGGAAGCACATATCTTTGCGAAAGCACTTTTTCAATAATAAATTCATAAAATCAAATTACAGATCTTTTTGACTGATAAAAATGCCTTTCAAATTTACTTCGATTGACATCTATCAATTGAGCATCGATATTGATATATCTTCTTTAGTAAATGAAAATGAACAAATACAGAGCTCACATTAATATGACATAATAACTATAAACAATTGTTTCCTGTCTAATATTTCAATCAGAACTTTTATAAGCAACATGACTTTTCTTTACTAGAAAATTTAGAAGTGCTTGCTAAACTTAAAGGTCAGATTCTCCATAAATGTTAATATCTGCATTTTATTTATCTGGATGCGGGCCTCGGATTGATATTATTTTATTAGTAAGTCCCTCAGATTACCTAAAGTTGGACAGCCCTGTTTTTGGATAAAAGATGATGCTTGGATTGAAGGATAAAATCAAGATAAATAGTTTCACAAATTGACTTCTTCAAACAGTCTTTTGCTATCAACATTAAAAACTTTGGAAGTTTTTGGAGAGATGTGGGGGGTTTGCACCCATGATCCTTCCCTCGCTACGCCCATGGTATAGGTTACACCACAGTTGAACCATTATCAAGAATCATATTGTGAAAGGCGACTCAATAGACCTTTAAACTAGGTTTGATTAAATACTTGGTATTTTTCTTGCAAACCATGAATACAAAATAATCAAATATAATAATCACAACCATGTTTAACGTAGGATTAAAAATAATAAAATATTGTATTCAAACCACAACAAGAAAGCTTGTTAATTAATGTCAACATTTTTAATTTTATTAGGGTGATAAATATATGGAAAAATAAAATTAGAATTGTGGTAGAAAAACCTCCTCGTGTCGAAATTAGACTTACAATTATTCAATTGTGAAATATTATTAATATGTTCTTATCTGTGTTAAAAGTGTCGATAAGTATTAATAACCCTTTGACTTTACTACTCTGCTAGTTTCATTTAAGGCCATCACAAATAAGATTAGTGCTAGTTATTGTATTATTGTGAAACAATTGTTTTTGTGTGAGAAAATGTAAACTGTAAAATTAAGGCATTTCAGTTTTCTATTAAATTATAAATATAAATGTATGTCTTATAATTACTTAAAATTACAAAACTGATGTTAACAACTGTATGTTTTTACACGCGGGTTTTGTATGTATTTATTTGGTAAATATTGGGGAGGGGAGGCTTAGGATACTCCCAAACCCCCAAGTTTAAACCAAGGGGAGCTCAAGATCCCCAAGAACCCCCTGTTCTGGATCCCCTGCTCACTACTATAAACCTATCGTCATGTTTTGAAATCACTCGTGATTGATCTGGTCGTTGATGATCTTTCAACTGAGACTCCTCTTTGTCCCGAGTTTGGTAGTAATCCACTGCACGCCCCTAGCGGATATCTTCTGTAGCTTTGCGATGTCTTGCAGAGAGTGACTTGCGTGAAGAGAACAACACGTTTTCCATTTGTATTTTCTTAGAGGAAACTTTAATAAACAATACACTCTAAGTGTCGATACTGGAACAACTGAGTAAGCTGACCTCGGATAGCGATTATATTGGTTTATATTCACATGTAGTGTTTGCACTTCCATCCCAATAAATGAACGTCAACTAAAAGAAAGCAAACTCTACACAAGGTGCCCTTTTCAATGCGATTATTATTCAAGCAGATGTACCATTTCTAAAAGACATGCTGCGAATTGTCTCTAATCCCGATACTTCTTTCCCAAATTATGATTTAAAAATATATAAATATATATTTATAGTAAACAAAACCTATGGCTAAGATTGTGACTTCAACCACTAATAACCGAAATATATTAGACTTGATTATCCTAGCTATGTCTTAATGAGTACAGGGTATGAAATTCAACATTATGTAACCTCCTACCCTCCACAGTAGCCTCATCCCTCTTTGGACCAAATATATTCCTAATCACCTTGTTTTCGAACACCTCAAATTTGTTTTTGTCATGTAAGGCAAGAAACCACGTTTCACACCCAGAGAGAACAACCGGTACAATTAGTGTGTTGTATATTCTTGACATCAGGTGAAATTTCAACAACTTTCCGACCAAGTAGTAGCATGCATTTCCCGATTTTATTCTTTTTCTAATTTCCAATCTAATATAGTTTTTTTTAGTTAAAGTTGTTCCTAAATATTTAAACTCAAGAACCCTGTCAAATGATATGTTTCTCGAAGTAATCTCTAAGTTATCGTCCCCAATATGTGTTCTAGGTGCTGTCATATACTTAGTATTCTCAGCCTTCACTTCTAAACCTATTTTTTTCCTTGCTATCCTTTAATAAAACTTCTGCTTTTCTTGCAACAACTTCCTTACTATTACCTAACAAAGCTAAATTATCTGCGAATCCTAACAACTGCATTGTACCGTCTAATGTCAACCCTTCCCTCCTCTCTTGCATTATTACCCTAAGAGCTTACTTTAAGGCTGGATTAAAGAGTAATGTGTAAAGTGCATCTCCTTGTTTCAGCCCATTATGTGTTTAGAAAGTATCTGATAGTGAGATCCAACCCGTAATCTCCCACGCGTATCTCTCGAACATACCTCAATTAGCTTGACCAGATTTTTGGGTATTCCAAACTTAACACAATTTCATATGATTTGTTTATTTTAACTGAATCAGAGGCCTTTTTAAAATCTATATACTGTATAATTGATGAACCGTCATGTTGTAATCCCACTTTTGTTCAAATATTTGCCGAATAGTAAAAATATTATCTATTATTGCTCTATTTCTTCGAAATCCACACTGATGATCGCCAATTGATTTATCTGCATATGGCGTCAACATAGGGAACATAGGGTCATTAAATATAACATCCCATGGTTACTGAATAATAGATCCAGGAAAGGTTGGTTCATTTTGGTGACTAAATTGGTGACCAAGTGACAAATAGGAGAGGAACATAAGAGTTAGACAAAGATATTAGAGGTGTCCCGTAGTGGCATTTCCTTTTTCTGCGTCGTCATGTGTTGTGGCCTGAAGGCACCTGCATTCATCTGGAGCCATGCTGAAAATACAACCTAGTGACCTCAATAATATCCCGGCCTCCCACCTCAACTTCCCCCCTCCTCCCCGTACCCCTTAACATCACACCGGCGACTTTAGAACAACACACTCAAGTACAGTTCCGTTCAGAATAAAACAACCCTTGTAACTTGATGAACGCTTTGTATTCTTGGATGTTTTATGGAGAGAATTGTACAGTACATTTAAAGACAACACTGGAGATATTTTAAGAGCTCCGACAAGAGAAATTAGGAACATAGGAACATTCTTCACAAAATGTTTTGTAATTATTTAGAGTGTTTAAATAGCACTTTCGAAACACAGCCATACACAACTCTGGAATTAATTTAACCTAAATGGGCACGCCTTATACCAAACACCTGTATGTCTATTATAGTATTGCTTAGGATTCACGAGTTTAAGACTCGTAATAATATGTATTTAGCACCGCGTTTTACTACCCGTTCGGGTTATACGCTTAAGTACTAATTACGCTAATGGATTAGGAATTTGGAAGGTTGAATATAGAGGAAGTGAACCCGCATTTGCGTGGAGGGAGAGTGGAAAACCATTTAGGAACTTCCCCCTCCCCCCCCAGTTCACCCGACCGAGATTCGAACCTTGATCTCCCCGTCCTCGGCGGTCGAGCTCAACACGACTAGCGCGTTAGCCAACTACGCCACCGAGGTGGGTCTTTAAGACTTGTAGATGGCATCTTTAACCCCTCGGTCATGAGGACAGGGAGAAATTATAATGATTTTAATATCAAGATACCCGCTTCGGTGGCGTAGTTGGCTAACGCGCTAGTCGTGTTGAGCTCGACCACCGAGGACGGGGAGATCGAGGTTCGAATCTCTGTCGGGTGAACTGGGGGTGGTTTTCCTAAATGGTTTTCCACTCTCCCTCCACGAAAATTCGGGTTCACTTTATCTAAATTCAACCCTCCAAATTCCTAATTCATTAGCGTAATTAGTACTTCAGCGTATAACCCGAACGGGTAGTAAGACGCGGTGCTAAATATTATTATTATTATTATTATTATTATTATCACGATCTTGTTTTCAACCCCGTCTCACTACCCGCTCGGACCGAGTGCATAACTAATTACACTGATGTACTAGCTATGTGAAAGGTATGATTCTATAACTAATCTACCATAATTTGCATGGAGGGAGATTAGGAAACAATTGTGTAAAAATACCCTCACTACACCCATCTGGTGTTCGAGCCTAGACTTATCCGTCACCAGCAAACTAATCTAAATGAGCAGGACATTTGGGACAAAAACTACGAAGCTCATTATATTGAAAACAGTTCATTCCCTGCATGGTAACTTCTATGTACTAAGAATTGTCATTCGAAAGAGATTGATAGTCTCCACCCTTAAACCATGTGACCACCAAAACAGGTTGTTTCAAGATTCATTGGATGGATTCAATTTAGAAATTAATTGTTATAATATTTAATATTCATCAACAAAACTAGAAGTGGGAATAAGGCAATGTTGTAAATATCTAAAATTTCAAGACTCAAAGTTTGACTTAAGATAGTTTGTATCCGACTCTTTAGATAAAACAGTAGCGTCTACCTAGCAATCTGTAGGCCTCAAGCTCGATACCCGGCATTAGCTAAAAATATATAATCAATGAACTAAATGTTTATTTTTTCACATATGGCCAGGGAACTGAGTGTAGTGTCCACTTGAGCTCGTGTGTAAGTCGATTGCTTATACAATCGGTTGGTTCAGAAAGCAAACATTAAATGCTACTAGTAAAAAAAGTTGATATTTTAAATCTTTATTTCATCCAAATAAGTACTATTTTAAAACAATGTGAGGCCATGGGTGGTAAAAAGAAATCCTCCTTGGTCTCACATTGTTGTAATGTGCAAATGAAGGTGAAGGTGTCCTGCTCTCGGTTCTGTCTGATGGGAAAAGCTACTAAACATACACAGCTAATGAACAATGTTTATGTTCTACGTGAACTTAGCTTCAGCGTATAAACTGAACGGGTAGTAAGACGCGGTAGTAACTTGGTCTTCTGTAATTTAATTTTTTATTTTGACTAATCCAAAATATCAATTACTTGACTAAAAACTTTTTATTTAAATATTAGAACTATATAAAGTTGGCCGCATAGTCTAAGGCGTCACTCTTGCAATAAACTAGACTGCCGATGACAAGGAGATTGGGGTCCGAATCCCTATCGGGTCTAGAGAAGGTGGTTTTTCCTTTATGGTATTCCACTCTCCCTCCACGCAAAGGTGGGTACATTTCCTTTAGATTCAACCCTACTAGTATTATCCCTAATTCGCTAGTGTAATTAGTACATATGCGTATAAAGTGAGCAGGTTGTAGGATGCGGTGCAAAAAGATATAAGTTATATATTATATATATATTTATATTAAAAGTTCGTAAAATAGCTTTTACCTCCACATCCATCCACACCAACAAACACTCAAGCAAAGAACGTTACCATGGCACTCAAAATAGAAACTAAATAACTATAATATTATTTGTTAGATATGTCAGAACTTATTATTAGCACCGCGTCTTACTACCAGTTCGAGTTATACGCAGTCAGAACTTAAATCAATTAGAATGTCAATAAGCAAAAACTCAGTTGGGCAGAAATTGCTTTGGTTCTCAAATATCTAAACATAGTTTCAACAGAATGTATAGTATATGTAAAGCATTAAACTCACTAAAAGAAAATATATTAATAAAATAATATTTCATAAAAATTATTATTAATCGTTAAACTAAATAGAGAGTGGGACCGAAACAATTATACGACTAATAACTTGAAAATTAACACTTTAATTGAAAGCAAATATTCACGGCTAGATAAAAGCGAACTACAAACTACATGTTTCACTTTTTGAAAATAATATCATTGAGGTGAGCTTCACCGCACGTCAGCCAAACCTCTGCACGTTGTACATCACATTCCTCAACAGAAATCTTCTAGATATTTCCGCCCCCTCATGTGTAACAAATTTTAAATACTAAACCGATTATAATTATATTAATAGGCCATGGATTTGTTTTATTTATATACAAAAATAACTCCAGTTTATGATTATTTAACAAATTTATTCATATATGACCTGCATCGTTGGCCACGTTGTCTAAGGCGTCATTCTCGCAATTTAATTGATTGTCGATGATAGGGAGATTGGGGTTTAAATCCTAGTCAGGTACACTAAAGGTGGTTTTTCTTAATGGTTTTTAAGTGAAATATTCATTTTTTTGTAGCCCCACGTGTTAATACATGTTCAGGCAGTACGCATATGTACCAACTACACTAATGAGCTAAGGATGAGCAAGTTTGAATTTAGAGTAAGTGTACCCACATTTTCTTGGAAGGAGAATGAAAAACCATTTTGGAAAAACTCCTCTCAGTACACCCGACCGGGATTCGAATGCCTATCCTCCTGTCATCAGCAGTCTGGTCCATCACGAGATTAGACCATGTGATCACCGAAGCAGGGGATATATTAATTAAGATCATTATTTTACTAGGCTGTGAACTCCTTTGGCGTGTTACCAAAATAATCAATAACAATAAATTATTCGAAGATAGATGTATAAGGCTGTATTTATATTATAATATAGAAATTGATGCAAACAAGCCATTATATGTGATATAAAAGTTTAAATAAATAAATAAACATTTACTGAAAAATACGTGGCTTTATTTAATAGTAAGGTTAGGGAGAGATAGTTTAAAATATTTTATTGATCATTATTTCTCTAAATAATATAATTCCCAATCGTAGGCAAACTAAAGCAATCCCACTGCGTTCTCGGAATAATGTTCTACTGTTGAAACAAGCAAGCAAGTCCTGCTCCACTCCCCAGCCCTGAACTTTCACGACTGATCACCACTCTCTCTAGAGTACATACGAGCTAAGTAGAGACGAGAGCAGTCACAACATGGTTCTTATGTGGAGATCTGGGGGGACGGAGGTGTTAAAAACTTGATTATTTCCTTTACATACACCGTGACTTACTACCCATCCGGTACTATCATCACTGGCCACATGCTCAAACACGTCACCTTCAGGTTAGAATGTACTTACAATCATGATGCAATCTCTACTGGGTGTACTGAGGGTGGTTTTTGATAAATGTTTTCCTACTCTCCCTTAGCGAAAATGCGGGTAAACTTCCACTAAAGTATACCTTCCTCTCCTCTATACTGTTAGAGTAATTAGTGTATGCGTGGCAGCCAATGGTACCAAGACGCGGGAGAAAATACTAAATTAGTCTATTTGCATTATAAGCTAAAGTCTGAGCATGAGTATGATAAAATGATAGAAAATGTATCCTCATTTGTGTGGTGAGAGGGTGGGAAACTCATATAACTACGTGTAGTCAATATTCAAACCCTGAACGCCTTTCATTAGCAGACCAGGCCAGATGAGACGGGGCAGCTATGTGTGAGAAAGGAGGAATTTTAGATGTAATCTACCCGCATTCGTGTGGGAGGGTAGTAGGAAACGATATATGAATAACCACCCTCGGTAGAATCGACTGGGATTCGATCCTCGACCTCCCCATAATCATCAAGCCATTCTAACACGAAAGTAATGTCTTTATAGCTCATTGGGCTAATGAAATGGGCCAAAACTAGCTAAATTCTAGCACAGACAAAACCCAGCCCTTCGGCCGTTGACTCATTACTGGGAAAAGGTAAGCCCCCAATGTTAAACTATTTGTTAATGTCAGTAATCGAACCAGAGTTCCTTCAGTTCATCAGGAATACATGAAATACCGCTTGCCCTCTCAACATACCCGTTATGTGCAGTATTTTTAATGATCCATCTAATGTAGTCTATTTAACTTCCCAGCTCGAGAACTATTAGTCATTCATAAACCAGGGTCTGCAACAATTTCTAACGTGTTATTATGTTCGGTTGATTCATGCATTTTGTCCTCCATGCGAGATGCTTCATCAAATCAAATGGCCTACTTTCCAAGCAGTCATTCATCGAGTGAACATGTGTAAGAAAAGTTCGAGTAAAGATGTTTCACGGTAATTCTTTTAAACAAGCGTGACAAAAACTGAACTACCATTATTTTCAAGTAGATTGGGTGCTAAGAAAGACTAGCATGCTTGCGGTTATTATTAGTAAACTTTTTTGGAGGGATTATACATTTATTTAATTGTCAGTGTGAGAGAAGGAGAAATCCTTGAATTGGCCAACAAAAGCAAAATTCTCTCATGCAATTTTGGCCGACAAATATTCATTTGTAGTTCTGGTTTCTAGCCCTTGTAAAGCAAGGTTTCATCTAAACTGATTCAAAATTAGTGAGGCAGAATATGAGGGTTTTTTTAATGGAAAGTAGGGATTCTATTTTCAAGTGTGATTCTTATACCAAAAAGGCTAAAGCTTCGTTTGGGGATGATACACTTACCAAATCTACTTCTGCAAATGGCGGGATAAGCCCATTTCTCAAGTAAAGTAGTCTTTTGAGGATAAACTCAATGCTACTAATCATTAATTGGGAAGCTGTTACAATACAGATGTTAAATTCCCTGATAGGCTTGGTTTATAATCTGTCTGTTCAGGAAAAGGATTTGAGCAAAGATAACGTTGTTTTGAAATCCCAAATTCCCTATCTTTTTGCCCATAAGTCCCCGGTATATTTGGTTTCAGTTGAAACTTATTGCTTTTTATCTGCACACACTAATATTCAAATTGGTTTTAACCCCCTCTTATTCCCACCTATCTTATTAAACTAACTTTTAGCCAAGCTTTAAGTTCCAATAAAACAAGTTCTGTTAACCACTCCAAGATGGATCGAAGTCCGCGTCAGCAAGCGCTGAGGATGGTTTTACGGTTTTGACGTGTCACAAAAATAAGTCAGCGAATTCCAGCATACGCCGGTTCAGCATTCACGTGTACGTAATTTTCCAGCTGGTAACAAGATGGCCACTGTCCTACAAACAATTAGCAAAGTATTTAAAAAAAATCTTTGTCACCCGCTTTTTCCCTGAACATCAAGTCTTATTTGAATAAAGAAGTTAATCTTAAATACCTTGTTTGCTCAAACTTGATAACAAAATGTAGCTCATACTCTTCATTCCATATTTCTGTTGAAGAATATTATTTACTCTTGTTTATAAGTAATAATTTATTAAACATAACATAATATTATCAATAATACATACACAAAAATAATAGACAGCAAATACCAGCCCCACGGGGCTCTCGAAAGCTACCATGATGGTCAAACAGCATACAATAAAGGGGCCTAAATTAGCGCCCCAAATGGGCTAATTTATTATGCGCTTAAGGAAAGGGGAGGGAAGATTAAAAAATATCCTCTCCGTCTTTCATACAGGCCTAAATAGCCATAATCAAATAAATATAAAAAAGATAAAAGTGAGGCACAGGAAACAAAGGACTCTCGGGGATTAAACTGGATGGGAGGGGGTGGTGGTAGCTCGATCGAGGGTAGGGCCAACCACCAGCAAGGCGAGAAAAAGTTAAGAGCCAGTACGTAATGTGGTATATGTGTGTCCACCTACACACCCACCCAACCGATCCAGCGAGGGAAACGGTTTAGTCACTACGCCCAGCTGGGACTCAAACCCTGACCTCTCAGTCACTGGACTAGGTGAGCTTGACAATTATACCACTTGCTCACTATCCTTGTTTTTTTAGTAACATCTTATTTTGTGTCTGTTTCGTGTCTTACTACCAGTCTGGGCTAATTGAATATTAATACTAATTGGGCAGGATTGAGGAAAGAAGACATTAGGGTGAATGCAACCGCATTTGTGTTGAGAAAGTGTGAGAAACAACGGGGGACAAACCTCGAACTTAAAACGCCAGCCTTCCCGTCACCAGTTGGCCAGAGAAGACATGGATGAGGCCTATATCTGGATGTTACCGTTGCAGGTAGAGGTTATTTATATAAATATGTGTATTTTAGATAAATGTCCCACCGTAAACTGTGAGAGTTTATTTAACATTATATCATAATTTGAAATGGTGTAATACATATTTTTATTCACGAAGGATCTGTGTATTAACTTTAGTTAATTATGTAGACCACACCACATTAGCTAATTTTTGCCGCAAGCACCGATTGAATGGTCAAAGACAATGCAAATCCCTTGGTTTGATTGACGGGGATCTTAATATCAGAATTTTGATCAGATACACTGAAGAAAATATTCCATGTGAAGTTATAACTTTGGTTTTACAACTTTCTCTCGACTACAAGCTGGGCAGGTTTTTCTAAGATAACCTTATTCCTAAACGCCTTGAATAATTTCATTACTAACATTTATATTGAACACACTTTTTAGTTTCTCGCTACCTAACAGGTAGAGAAAGTATTGTGATCATCAAAAAAGTCCGACTCAAAATGTTGATGAATTCCGACGTTTCATGACCCTCCTAACCCGAAAAAGTAATTTTTGCAATGCTGTATGTGTGTCTGTTCAACCCTAAAATTAAGAGTAGTTTAATAAAGGTCGAAACGAGAAAAAACTCGATTTTTTTAAAAGTGGCTCAAACAATTTTGGTTAAAATTCTTATCGAAGCGTTGATTAAGACTTTAAATAAAATTGATATTTTCATTTTCCTATGAAAATTACTTTTAGAGTACTTTACCGAAGCGGAAATTTTCGTATCACCGCAAATATTTAAGATACTAAATAACTTGTCATTGCAAAATAAAATTGTTGTAGTAGTAATAGTTTAAAAAAAAGTATTTGAAATATAAATTTATAAAACCAATAATTTCTAAGATATTGGCAAAATATATTAATACGATTAAGTGAATAAGTAAATCTCTCCAAATGTTGATGTTTTCTTTCGTTTAACCTTTTAAGCCGCGTCCAGACTAGAACAGAACAACGAACACGAACATTTCCACGAACATGTTCGTTGTTTGGCTCGCTGTGGTCGAGTGTCCAGACTAGAACAACATGTTGGCAACGTGTTCCCATTGTTGATTTTCTTAAATTATTTTTACCAAGGAATAAAACAGATATTAAATTAAACGACCGAAAAACAAAAACGCTCGTGTGTGTGTTTGTTGTGATATATTAAAAAAATATAATGTATTTAAGTAGAGATCATTGTAAATAGATTTATCAAATTACTCTAAGTATTAACTTTATTTATCCTAATTTCACAACAACATCTCCTATTTGGGAACAATCAGTCTATTAAGTCGTATTAGCAAAACGAGTTATGCCAACTGGGAGAATATCAACAGGTAAAAAAGATGCAGCCTCATTAACAGAAAATCAGGTAAAAAAGGATGCCTTTAGCCATACCCCTACCCGCCTTGGTGGTCGCAAGGTCTAAGGTGTCAGTCTAGTGTAGCACTAGACTGACAAAGACGGGTATATCAGAGTTAGATCCCAGTAAGGTGCAGTAAAGGGTTTTTTCCTAAATGGTTTCCCTACGCTCTCCAGGCAAATATGGGTGCACTTCATCTAATTTACACCTATCTCATTCCTGGCCCATTAGTGTAATTAGTACATAGGCATACAAGCTTAACGGGTAGTAAGACGCGGTGCTAAAACAAATCACCCCCCCCCCTAGCTGTCCCTAAGTACCTTAATTAGGACGTATTTTGCTCACCGTGGTCAGGTAAATATTTAACATACAAAAAAGGTTGTGTATATATATATAGTAGTTTGTATATAATTTCTTAGCTTTTCCTGTACCGATGGTGTTTTTTTTTCCTTTTTAAGGGCGGCTAACATACTTTCCATTTTTTTAAATGTAATCGTTCCCATCCCTGTCCATCACGGCCTAAATTTCTTCCACGCATACTGTTTTTGTATTTTACTATAGTGATCTAGATCAATAGGATTCCATATTATCTTGTGTGACTTATAGAGTTTAATTTGCACTTCTTTTGACCACATTAGTTTTTTACAATATACTAGAATAATGAGATTATAGCCATTATTATTAATTCAACATATACACTAAGAAATACGTTCGCCAAAAGATATATGTAGACTTACAAAAATCAAAAGACACGTGTGACTTCGCTGCTGTCTGGCCAGTGACTGTATGTTCGGGGAAATGTTCGTGTAAATGTTTGCGGAGGCATCCATACTAGAACAAGAACCGAACATGAACATACTTTGATGCGACGGGAAAAAACCAACAACTGGTGGATCGGTGCCGAATAGAACAACGAACTCATTTTGTTACAATGTTCTGTTCGGAAAACCATCCACACTTGTCAAGAACATGTTCGTGTTCGTTGTTCTGTTCGAGTCTGGACGGGGCTTTAGGTAAGATGTTTGTACAGTCATGATCTAAATTTTATAAATGAGGAATTTAATAGCAATGTGATAAAACACAAGATGTACAACTTCTAATAAAATATCGAGAATTTTAATACGAAGTGTTGACCCTTGTGGACCCAAAATCGATCTTTTTTTTTTGTCCAAATATACAAATGAGGACTTTAATTCATTTAAAATAAAGTTATAAAATTTAAAACCGGAAGTGAAAAAAGTATTACGTAAGTATAACGCAATTATTGCCAAGGTTTGTTGTGTGTATAACCCGAACGGGTAGTAAGACGCAGTGCTAATAATAATAATAATAATAATAATAATAATAATAATAATAATAATAATAAATAATGCTAAGGTTCGTTGGTGTACATTATTTCTTTTCATATATATCATGAGTTTTGAGTAAATATCTCCATTTTTAAACAATGGAGTGAGAAAGTTCATGCAAAGTTCCATAAAATAAATTTTTCAAATATTGAGCTTGGGTTAGGGAAGTTTAGGGAAATAAAACATTCTTATAATGCTAAAAAAGGGACCTAGCATCCAAATTAGACAAAACTAACTTACCTTATTCCATAATTTATTTAACTATATAGCGTACAGATCTATAATTTTTACATCTTAAAAGTTGTCACTATTCATTGGTGACTGACAAGTGGCTATTTTATAAAAGTGAGCAACCACTGGTGTATAACCCTTCACTATTCATTGGTGACTAGACAAGTGGCTATTTTATAAAAGTGAGCAACCACTGGTGTATAACCCCCCACTGACAAGTGGCTATTTTATAAAAGTGAGCAACCACTGGTATATAACCCTTATCAATATGCTTGATAAAGGCCTAATATAGGGTGACCCAATTTAGTTTTGGGAAGTAATTTTTTTAATTAAAAAGAATTAAAGAAATCATTCCAACGTGACATTTAAAAGATGGCCTTTGATCGTTAAAGATTTAAAATATTTTAAATGTATATATATTTATTTGGAGTTAAGAGTTCCAGTTAACCAAATAATACTTGGCAATATTACAATATATTTCTGTTAATGTTAGAACGTTTGATAGATACTTATGAAAAATCCTTCAAATTCAAAATAATTTTAATTAATTTATAAATATTCATTACTTTTAATTAAAGTATAAAGTTAAATTAAATGTTCTGTGTGATGAAACACCTTTGTTCCCATTATACTTTTTTCTCTAATATTTTGGGGCTTAAAACCCTTATCATAAGTAATACAAAAAGAGTATTAAAAATAAATGGTACTAGACAATCACACAAACTTTCACATATTGTGTCTTATAGCTTCGAAGAAGATTTTCAAAAATAATTCTCAGTAAACTACCTTTAAATAATTTTTTCTAATAAAAACAAACACATCGTCTTGTTAATCACAATAATTACTTTTTAATATACATTAAAAAAATCGTTTGAATATATTTAACAAAATTCAAATTTTCCAAAATAATTTATTTATAAGCTACCCTAAAATTATTTGTTATTTGTAACAATAAAAATGCATTCTTATTTATCGTGAAAAATAATTAACATATTCCCATTTTGAATTCAATATTAAAATGTCAATTTCCAAGACTTTCGTATGTTCCATAATATTTTTAGTAAACTACCCTTATATTAATTTATTTTAGATAAATAAAGATATACAATCATTGATATGGAAAATAGTCTCCCGATACCAATTTTGAATCAAATTGCTGAGGAATTTTTTTTAAATATTCAAATTAAAAAATGTTATCAATAAATTAACTACCAAAACAAGTATAAAGTTTATTTGTAATGTTCATGTCAAACACTCTCAAGATACCCATTTGGAACCATTTTGTTAGAGCCATTTGTAAAATATTTCATGTTTTTGAAAAATCAGTCATCAGGAAACTACCCTTTAACTAATTTTTGCTATTTGTCATGTAAAACAAATCCTAGATATGCGTTTTAAACAAACTTGTTAAGAACTTTTTTCAAAAAGTGTATAATCAAAAAAAAATATCCATCAGTTAACTATTTCAAATTGAAGGGCTAGATTTTAAAAAATGTGGTATAGTCCTTTTAAATCTAAATATAATGTTTTAATAAAATCCATCAAACTGTTTTTGATCCGTGGGCCGGGACAAACATCGAGACAAACAGACAGACAGACTAACATGGGAACAGACAGAAATGTAAAATCCAATATTTGAGTTCGTGTTCATATAAAACGTAAACAAATTTCATAATTTCAGTATATATTTTATTACGATCACAAAACTTTCTCTTAATATGAGAAAGTAAAAGAGTTAAACCACTTATTCAGACTTGCATTATTGAAGAAAAAAGAAAAAAATGTTATAGATATGTGGACATAAATTTATTACAAGATAAAATCAACTTGGTAATGAGTGTTTTGTTACAGTGTCTCTATACCATTGAGCCCATATGCACATATTTTGAGTATGAATGAGGCACATAGAATTGAGAGAAAATGTAATCGCATTTATATGGAAGAGAGTGGAAAACAATTTAATAAAAACAACCCTCATTAATCAGTACACCCAATTGGATTATAATCCAGATCTCACCGTCACCAACATTCAGTTTATTGTGAGAGTGACGCCTTGGTTAGATATACCATTCAACCACCAAACCGGCTAGTAAGTATAAGTACAGTAGCCCCATGCCTTCTTTGGTGCTGACTGACAGCTCTGAAAAGTTACAAGACCAAATTATGTATCCCTACGCCGAACCATGTGATCTGCAAAAAACATGTGTTTAGCAGCTGTCACTTCTGACAGTCAAAATCTAGGTATATACCTAAATGTTGACTGTCAGAAGTCAGCTTTGAGCTGTCAGTCAGCACCAAAGAAGCCATGGGGCTACTTTAAGTTGTGAATTTCCACCTACCAAACCTAGAATTCCTTCATGGAAATATCCCTAATGACGTTATCAATATGGCTTAAATATATAATTCTAAAGAGGAATATGTTTTTATACCTACACAATGAGTTAAGTATAAAGTCTTTGCCATAAAAAGATAAGTGATATGAACTTTTTATACTAGAATAGTTTTCATTACTTAAAAAGCTGTTGTATGAACAGAAGTGAAAACCAATAACGTTACTGTTCATAAAACATTAGACATATTAAATAAATAGAGTTTTGTTCGGATCTGGTTTATGTTTTTAATCCCATACCTGTTTGAGAATATTTTGTTCAACCTTCAACTGAGAGCAATATTTATTTTATTGACTACCTCCTCCACCAAAACGTAACAGATGCTTCAAATTTCAAATGCTTAGAATTTGTGTGAATTCCGTAAAATTAATCAGTGCAAATGTCCTGGACAGTTAGGAAATCATTTGGCGATCAAAAATAATTTGTCTCAAGTCAAACGTTTCGAGGCGTTTGATTGGTCACTGTTGGAACTAACCATAGGATTTTCAAAACACCTCAACAACAGATTTTCCTCTTGGTGAATATGCGGTTTAACCTCCATATATTTGTCATGAGATTGGAATAGTCATCCTTAAAAAGTCATGACGGAATATGTGAAATGTGATGAGTTTGTACTGCAGCCAAATAAACCTTCTGGCTATTCTTTGAAACAACAACAGTCCGCCGGAAAAATATTTTCTGGAGATACCACTTTCTCAACATTGTTGCCATTTTTACACCTAACTGAGAAGGATTTTATCTCAGCTACCTTTACATCAAAATGAGAGGAAATTTAATCATGTTATCCAATTCTCATATCTGAGCAATATTACTTTAAAAGTGTATCTGTAGTAAGTCCTATAGAGAACATTTAAGTATTTTAATTCAATCCGTTAATGAGGTGTATGTGGAGGCTTATGTTTACAGATCCTATCAAGTACGTCACAATGTCTTTGTCCCTTACTCTTAGTGTGGCTAGTTTTAAGTAATTTGTCAGTAATATATCTAGATATCACCAAATTAGTGCCCTTATTACACAATAATATTCATTAGGAATACTCAAAGTAATAGTTCTCCTCAAAACGGAATATCACTAAATTTTCACTTTTATTTGGGCACTTTGACATTTCAACTCACCTAGTATAGTTTATCAGTGACGGGAGGGCTGGTGTTTGAATTCCATCTGGGATAGTAAGGGTGTTTTTTCCTAAATAAATGTAATAACTGCCCCATCTCTCGTATCATAGACAATATTAGACCAAAGTCCATTGAATGATATTGCCTTAGACTTGACATAAAACTGGCATTTCTTTACTGTCTTCAGAGCAAAGAGAATAAGTTTTACAGAAATATCAAGAACATAGTATGTCCTCTACTAGGAGTAATTATCCTATGTCTGATATAACCAAAGAAAACAATTTAGTGGTTATCTGAGATGAAAGAACTGGCACCAAATCACCTACACGTTCAGCATATGAAGTGCGTTCACATGCCAACACCATTAACTAATAGTAGGGAACTGTCACCAGAACTACCCCTCGTATGAACAAACGTTCATGAAACGGGCTTAGATATTTCCTGGACCAGATTATAGACAGTTTTCTGAGGGCCATTGTGAAATATAAATTTATTTTATAAGGTCACATGACAGATAAACTTTATTACAAATGTTTCTATAGGAAGATATCTGGTCCAATAACAAACGAGGCTACTGGGGAGTGGAGGAGGTTACATGATTATGAGTCACATATCCTGTACCCATCACAAGAGGCATTGTTAAGGTCGTCAAGTCTCGTATATTACAGTGGTCAGGACATGCAGTGCAAATGGAAGAATCTAGAACCGTGTTCAGGAAACTGACTGATAAACCAGATGGAAGGAGATAATTGGTAAGACATAGACAAATATGGGAGAATAACAATAGAGTGGACCTGAAAGAAATAGGATGTAGTGAGGTGGAATGGATAGAACTATCTCAAGATAGGGATAGGGTGTAATGATGTGGACTGGATATAACTAGCTTAAGATAGGCTTACTTTAGTAAGTGCGGCAATGAATTTTCGAGTCCATAATGACATAGAGTAAATAAGAAAATAAGTTTTTGTAAGCTCTTTATAAGTTAAACATTTGTTAACTTTATTGGGGGTAGTAAGACCATGCAGAGCACTGTAGAGTTTCTGCCACTCAAACAAGAAAGGCCCCTAAGATTCTACAAAGTCCTTCAGTTATGCGTGCCTATTGGTAGTCTTTTACCAAAACATATATTCAGCCATGTTATCCAAATATTTTTAATAGGTTAAAAGTGCCTATCTAAACAAAACAGGCTTCTAATCACAATATATTGAAGATATTAAACCAAAACCGGGTTTCCGTAAGAACTCAATGATAGTATTTATTACTAATGCTATTGGTTCTATATTATTTAGTACATTGATAATATTTACCACTTGAGTCTCAAGTTATATACAGTATTACATTGGCAATCTTTAACCAACACTGGTTTTTAGTTACAGAATGCGCTACTCTGACAATAAAATAGACTGCCAAGGACGGGAAGGTCGGGGTTTGATCCCAGGTAGGTCTACTGGGCGTGGTTTTTCCTAAATGGTTTTCCACTCTATCTCTCCTAACGTGGCTACACTTCTTCTAAATTCAATCTTCGGGTAGTAATACATGGTGCTAGAAAAGTTAAATAATATATTATATCATCTTGAACCAGTGTTTGTGTATTTAATGTTAGGTTGAAAACAACAATTATTAATGGTACCAAGCTTGTATCTTGGTTGACCTGAATATGATAATAATGCCTTCTGTATATTTATAAGTTAATAAAATACTAGATCATTTTCTGGGTTTGGCCATACTTGTTAGGTTTGGGGAAATTGTTTCTTAGAAATATGGAATTTCGCCAACCTTGAAATGAAAGAATTACATTTTTGAAACACTAATTTGCAAAGTGATTAGTATCCAAACATCGTATTTAACCATTTTTCTTCAGATATATTTGTTCATTTTTTCTCGAAGTAAGGTAGGTTTTCATGTCCAAGAATAGATTGTATTATATAAAAATGTATTGTATTATAAACTAAATTTTTTGTATGTTTATCATTTAAATAAATGTATATTTAATTTCAGAAAAATCATAAATCATGTTTGCATAAAATGTGTTGCAAATATTTTAGTAACTAGCCATACCATATAATTTATAAATACAATACAATCTTATAAGACAATAGTATATAATTATGTTGCTATAATAAAAATACAATCTAATAATATTATAGTTCTATAAATACATAGTGATGTATGTATGGTAAACAATTACTGTTATACTTATTTTTATCACATAACTATTCAATTATTCATCCCTACATCCCTACCATATTATTTAAATAAGTGATTAATTAGGTTTTCATAATTCATATAACTGTGTGGAGATAACAAAAAAAACCCTAAGCCATGAAATATCATAACTAGCATCACACATGAGACTTTTTCTAGCGATACAAAGTTTGATATATCACTAGTATGAAAGACTAATTTAAATTTATAGTTTTTTACTATCCTTAAAATGAATTCTACGATCACCCAGGTTATCAGACTATAAGTAGTTGAGAAATACCATACAAGATATATTATAATAATTAATGAGTGTACCATAAATTGACCCCTCAAAGGTTAGGCATTTAATATAAAGAGCACACACCTAATAGTAATAATTTGATTCCATTACCAAAATTTCCCCATCAACAAACTATATTTATTATTAAACACATACAACAAAGGATAATATCTTAAGGAATTTAACTTCCTATAATGATTTACAAAAACAATATCCTAGAAATAAAAGTGCACTTTCTATTCCAGTAATAATGTTTATTTTATAGCATCTGTTGAACATTGATAGAAAAAAACTTCCATATTGCTTTTCTTTGAACTTTCCATATATATATATATATAAACAATGAACGAGAGGTTCTTTATAATATTTCAGGTATCGTGGGTGGAAAAGGTCTACCGGGCCTCCTGAACCTCAGTAATGGTTTTGACGCACGCGCACTAATTAGTGTGAGCCACCTGCAAAGTGGTTGATGACCTACTTTGCGCAGGGACAGGTGACCTACACATTCACCACCTGACGGCCATCTTTAGACGAGACTAACCTGCCATCAAACTCAATATAACCACTATGGAATATTGCATCTTATAATGTTGAGTGACTTCATTATCTATATACTTTAAAATAATGAATTTATTTTTAAAGCAAGGCATTTATGGCGTCAAAAGGAGCACGCATGTTTTGGTAATTTGTGGCCGTAGTACTCCAAACATATTCTTATCTTTATTATTCTGTATCATTGGTCAAAAGTTGATCATGCTTCTGAGCTAAAGGCTGCATGTTTTTACTCTCAAAGGACTAAACTTAATAGAGTGAGTCACATTATTTTTAAAAAATATCCTCATTTGTAAAAACTAGCAAACCCTTACTATGATACTACTTCAATCATCATATTTTTATTAATTAAAACATGTGTAAATAATTTTAAAACAGATTGTAAAAGCTACAGCCAACTGATTAAATTTAAGATATTTTTAGTATAAAAATAGGGATTCGTGTTTTGAATTTTTGCTGTGCAGTATGCATTAATATATAAAGTACACATAACCAGAAACACTCAATTATTTAATTTCAAAATTTGAAAATATATACATTTTGTGATTTTATACCTGACAATCTCAATTTAGAACATGACTTTTTAATCTTCAACAAATAATCTTCTGATCACCAATAAAATAACACTCAATATATTTGTGTAGCCACAATTGGTTTTTCATAGGTTTCCATTGGAATAACCCTAAATTCTCGCACGTGTGTAGCTGTCTGGTAGCTTCTTTATTAATCATTTTTTATTAATATTCATTGGTATCAAAAATTCTATAAACATGCAAATTTAAAGAACAAACTACTTGGCTGTATAGTTTTATTTTAAATAAATTATTGTAAAATTGAAAACGGGTAGCAAATTAATGAGCTAAGGTATTAAATCATTCAGAAAATTAGCTAATATTTTACTGATTTCATATAATTATATAAGACATTGTAATGTGAATTGCCACCCTATTATATTTTTCCTTATATTGTTATAATTTGTAACATATTTTACAATGTATTATTTATTTTGGATAAATTAAAATGTGTTTAAAAGTTCGACCTCAACATAATGCGCTATATTGTTGTGCATAACAAAGACAATTGGTGTCCATCCACAACAATATGGAGGGAATATCATCTAGCACTATTTAAACTAACTAAAATAATTAGTTTTGTAATGCGGAATAACACTTATCTCTTTATTAAACCGATTCATCCTTATAAGAAATTTGTTGACGCTTTGTTTATTTTCGTGTTGAGCCATTCAAGGCATCAGCTGGACTGGTGACAAATGAATAGCGGGCCAGGTCCGGGATGACAAAATAAGTGAGAGGGATTCATTTACTGCTAATCTAGCACGCGTTTCAATTCTGACAGATGGAAGTAAACATTTTAACTCTCTGTAAATAATGTTTAATATTCATGTCTAAATCTTTTCAACCCTTATATTGAATTGCATTTTATGTTATATCCCTCAATAATGGCCAACACTTTTACCTTAATTATGATAGATGAATATTATATTTGGACTTGATAAGAACGTTTTTAAACTCGATTCTTGGAACAATGTTTGAAAAAGCTTAGGGTCTTATTTTCCGGCGAACCTAAAAATTGTAACCTAATCTGTGAGGTTTCTGACTAAATTTGTTTTAAATGTAGAAGCCCAGTTGAAATGTGCAATACAAATATACCAATAGAAAGCTGTGTGTCTAGGGAAGAACTAAGGACTCTTGATTTCCTAAAATTGTGGAATAGGTAAAATTCAGAAGAGAAAAAAATCTCAGAAATTTTTGCTGTTTCAACAATGACATGTTTTTCTTGATGAGATCCAGATAAATCCTTAGCTATAAATAATTATATATTATTTTGTTTACTCTTTCTCATCAGTCAAACTTTCAGAAAATACAAACTAAATTAGTTCAGACACTTTACCTACTCTAAAAAATCAATTAATATTTTATTATGTGTAAAAAATTGTTTTATTTTGTTTGTTTTTAGTCAAAAATATTTTAAAAAATTGTTTGTTTTACTTAAGCCTTAAATAATATTATATATGTTAATATACATACTTTTTTTCACTCTGGTACTATATTCTTTGAATTCCCAAATCTAGACATGTTTTGAGATTTTTTATCGATTATTTATTTTGTTAAAAAAATATTTAATAAAATATATTTATGTTAAATTGTAACCTTTGAATTGTGATTATAAAAGGACGTCCATATGTAGGATTGGGATGTGGACATATTGAAATGATAATATTAGACCACAGCAAGTATCATTTATTGTGTTTCTTTTTATTGTCATTCAATCTAGTATAATTCATTCAGCTATCCATTTTATTTAAATTGTTCATATTTTAATCTAAGTACCTTCTCCAAATCTCGTGGGGGTTTAAAGCATACCATTGTTGTAGGTAGGGTAGTGCTACTAGATATTGATAAAGTATTGTCCAGAAAACGTTCCCGAACACATCCAGTGATCTTGAGTGAGCCACTGTCAGAGCTGTAAAGAAATTCTTTGGGGGGCAGTTGTTGAGAGTTGTTGTTGAGCTGTAGGGTCACTTGAATGGATCGTCTTTGGGGAGCAGTTGTTGAGAGTTGTTGTTGAGCTGTAGGGTCACTTGAATGGATCGTCTTTGGGGAGCAGTTGTTGAGAGTTGTTGTTGTTGAGCTGTAGGGTCACTTAAATGGATCGTCTTTGGGGGTCAGTTGTTGAGAGTTGTTGTTGAGCTGTAGGGTCACTTGAATGGATCGTCTTTGGAGGGCAGTTGTTGAGAGTTGTTGTTGAGCTGTGGAGTCACTTGAATGGATCGTCTTTGGAGGGCAGTTGTTGAGAGTTGTTGAGCTGTAGAGTCACTTGAATGGATCGTCTTTGGGGGGCAGTTGTTGAGAGTTGTTGTTGAGCTGTGGAGTCACTTGAATGGATCGTCTTTGGGGGGCAGTTGTTGAGAGTTGTTGTTGAGCTGTGGAGTCACTTGAATGGATCGTCTTTGAGGGGCAGTTGTTGAGAGTTGTTTTTGAGCTGTGGAGTCACTTTTATGGATCGTCTTTGGGGGGGCAGTTGTTGAAAGTTGTTGAGCTGTGGAGTCACTTGTATGGATCGTCTTTGGGGAGCAGTTGTTGAGAGTTGTTGTTGAGCTGTAGAGTCACTTGAATGGATCGTCTTTGGAGGGCAGTTGTTGAGAGTTGTTGTTGAGCTGTAGAGTCACTTGAATGGATCGTCTTTGGGGAGCAGTTGTTGAGAGTTGTTGTTGAGCTAGAGTTGTTGAGCTGTAGAGTCACTTGAATGGATCGTCTTTGGAGGGCAGTTGTTGAGAGTTGTTGAGCTGTAGAGTCACTTGAATGTATCGTCTTTGGGGAGCAGTTGTTGAGAGTTGTTGTTGAGCTGTGGATTCACTTAAATGGATCGTCTTTGGAGGGCAGTTGTTGAGAGTTGTTGAGCTGTAGAGTCACTTGAATGGATCGTCTTTGGGGAGCAGTTGTTGAGAGTTGTTGTTGAGCTGTGGAGTCACTTAAATGGATCGTCTTTGGAGGGCAGTTGTTGAGAGTTGTTGAGCTGTAGAGTCACTTGAATGGATCGTCTTTGGAGGGCAGTTGTTGAAGAGTTGTTGAGCTGTAGAGTCACTTGAATGGATCGTCTTTGGGGGTCAGTTGTTGAGAGTTGTTGTTGAGCTGTGGAGTCACTTTTATGGATCGTCTTTGGGGGGGCAGTTGTTGAGAGTTGTTGAGCTGTGGAGTCACTTGTATGGATCGTCTTTGGGGGGCAGTTGTTGAGAGTTGTTTAGCTGTGGAGTCACTTGTATGGATCGTCTTTGGGGAGCAGTTGTTGAGAGTTGTTGAGCTGTGGAGTCACTTGAATGGATCGTCTTTGGGGGGCAGTTGTTGAGAGTTGTTGAGCTGTAGAGTCACTTGAATGGATCGTCTTTGGGGGGCAGTTGTTGAGAGTTGTTGAGCTGTGGAGTCACTTGAATGGATCGTCTTTGGGAGCTCAGCGTGATAATGACAGGGTTAAGGACTTAATTTTGTTTATATGTAAATGCTGCTATGTCGAATAAATTTATTTTTATTTGATCATATGAACATTTGACCCATATTTTATTATATTTATTTTTTACGACTGCTTGGACTTGATAGATAAGCGCGTCATAGACAGTTTTACTGCAAGGTTTAATATCAAGTGAAATTTAAAGAGATCAATATTTCACAGACAATTCTACAGTAAGGTTGTAAGTCGAGTGAAAAAAGGGAAACCTTTTTGCTGGTATGTAATTCGAAAGAAATCATTCTAGAATATTCTTTCTTTCGGTTGTACCATGTTTCTATTTGTTTCCAGACAAAATAGTCAAAGATAAAATGTTCTCAAAGTTGTCATGTTTCACAAGTATTCGCAAAAGGGGTGGGGGACAGCGAACAAAAGAGTAATTTTGACAGACGACAGAAAGTCGTTGTAAGCAACATAAAAAATAAATGATCTTTGAGGTGTGTAAGATTTCCTAACTCGTATGGATGCATTTAGTTTAGTATTTGGAAATTATTTGTTAGTTTGAAATGTATTAAAGTTGGGAGCTTTTGATTTCTATTATTACGAAATAAAAAATTGATTTCATTACATAGTTAGCCGATTTAAAGGTTTTTTTTTAATTTCTCCAAAGTGAGGTTTCTAGGAGTGGCACCCACCAGATATAGCTTAAACCACGCATAAATAAATTTTACTATTATATATATACATATATAATTTTAAGAGTTATCGGCTTTATCTTGTTTATGTTATAAGTTTATTAGAGCATTTAAAATAGTTCATTTGATTAATTTATACTTGTTTTAAATTGAGGAACTATTTATAATTACCTTTTTTTGCCATGTCTTCTGCCCCGTTTGGGCTATTTAACTACACTAATTATATATATTTAATAAGTAAATTTACCAGCATATGAGTGAAGGAAAAGTTAGAAAATAATAATTACCTCAGTACACCACTGCCAGAAAGCTAGACTAGACGAGACTGACATTCAACCCACGTGGCCATCAATGTGGGATTTATTTCTGTTTTAAATATTTCTTTTATAATATGATTGTAACCGAAAAATCTTATAAGTGCGTCGATTATTAAAATTAAATTGTATAAATATGTAGTTCATATTGATGAGGCTGTTTTGATATGATATAATTTGAATACATTGAAATACAAATAAAACAGAGTAGGTAAGGTTACATAATGAAGTGCGTCATGATCCTTATTTTTCAATTATTAGTTATTATAAGGGCTATAAAATGGAGGATCTGCTTTCTGGAATTAATTTTAAACGAACCTAAGAAATAAGGCTTCCATTTATTACCTCCTGTTATAAGGAATTCAAAGGAAAGTATCTCCTTTGAGAGCTCAGACATAGGTTGGCAAAGTTGACCTTTGAGAAATTAATCAAAATCAAAAATTCGATTAAAAATTATTGTTGTCCAAAATAAATAAAATATTGTTCCAGTAGAAATAATGAGTTTAATTTTTTTCACGTGTTGTTATCAACAGTTGTTGAATATCTGTCATGAGCATAGCGCCATTGGATGAGAAACTTTTTAAATGAAGACAAAAATTGTCATTAAATTCCAGGACACCCTTGAGAGATATTCAACAACCGTTTCTATCGCTGTGTGAAGAAAGATAAACACTTTGGTTGTACTGAAGCAATATTCTATTTATTTTGATAAAATAAAAGTTTTGATAAAATAACTGCAAAAACCTTTAAGTTGTCTCGCATTCCCTACATCCTCAGCTTAACTTAGTCCTAAGCCATATGTAATAACTATAATCTGTACATTTCAGGATACCTTTAGTATGTTAGGTAAATTTATTTGATTCGCAATTTGAAAATATATATTGTTATATGTTTAATTATCTTACATATTTTTGGAAGCAATATATGATTGTGTAGGAATTATTGTGTGTAAAGCCTTCACAAGCAAAAAATTGTTATTTATGAAAATATGGAAAGAATGTGGATTTACAGAAAATAATGTATAATTAACTAGCCATGATTTCCCCACAAATACAGTACAAGTATTATGAAGAATACGAATACTTTAAACAAAATATTTTGATTCAGTTGAAAATACGTTACATTTCCCAAGAAATAACTGAAAATAATTTATTTCGTAATGTCAAGAAATTTGTATTAATTAATTTAAGGCAAAATGTATTTCAAACAATTTGCACAACTTATAAGTACCTAAATAAAATAAGTCACCCATGATTGTGTTTTTTTATAAGAAATCATTTAAAATATCAGGAACATTATATCGTTTTGAAGTGTATTTTTTTACATATTAAATAAGTTTTGTAAAGCTCAAAGTTTTATCAATTAAAAATAGTATAGTTTGAGATTAATACTAGAATATTACTCAGGCTATTGGATTAAAATATGTATTTAATTGGTTCAAGCACTCACTTGAAGATCAGGTGAAAGCCATCCCTAGTTCACCTGATCAGGATTTTAACTCAAATCATAAACTCTTATAGTTATTAATTGTAAACAAAGATCAACATGACGTTACTGAGCTGATATTCTGGTAGGAAGTAATTTTTAAAAAATATTTGAATAAATGCTATTGTTTTATAAAACTAGTGGGGTTATTTAGTATTATCTCAAAACAGTATCAGATGAAAATTATATAGCTTGACGTATGACTATATAAAAATGTATTTAGTAACTTTAGTTAATCTCAAAAAACCAAAAAAAGGGTCTTCGTAAGTGACTGACTGTAACTCTTTCACAATTTCACTATTCCAGTTTATGAATAACCATAATTATTCTAAAATAACATATTATTCATATACTGTAGTTGTTATTGGTCGGAGTAAACTGATATTTTTAACTAGTGAATTAGCACAAAAATTAAAATTTAGATGAGTGATTTTCCTATACAAATATTTTCGCTGACAAATTTCTATTTTTCCAGTGTATATTTTGCAAAATTTGTTGTCTAGCCTGTTAAATAGTAAGAGATGTAAAAGGCATCACTAATGTTCATTTTTTATATAAATAAACCAAATAATCTTTTGCGGGAATTGTTTTATTTTTAATTCCAGTTTTAGGATTTTTCTAAAACAATAAACACTAAATTTTCAGTTATAAACCTAAATAAATATCACATATAACTTTTTTCTCGAACATGTTTATTTGGATTTCTGGTTCTGCCATGGTAATACTCAAGATGAATATGGTGATTTCATAGCTGGAAAAACTTATCTAAATAACGTTATTCAGGGTTGTATTTTTATAACTTAGAACTAGTGGCTTGCATATTATATTTAAAGCCAATTGGATTCAATAGAATAGTATATTCTGGTTTTGACCAGTTTCGGTTTTAGCCAATTTTTATATTTTCTTTTTAGCTTAGAGTCTTACTACCTGTCCTATACAACCAAATATTTACTGTGATTGGTGAGAGATTAAGGTAGTATTTAAACTAAGTGTGTCCACATTTTCATGCAAGGTACTTGAGAGATAATTTAGGAAATATCCCTTTAGTGCACGATGGATCGATACGAATCCCGCTCTTAAATCACCGGTAAACCTAAAGAGATGAAACAAAATTTTTATTTCTATGGTTGTTTTTATTAAAAGAATTTTAGAAGTACAGTAAATTCCGGTTACTTGAGGCACTGATTAACTGGAGAATCCATTTATTTAGAACAAATTTTGAAGAATAGAAACAAAACAAGTGTTTAGCCTAAATATGTTCTGCTTATTTGGGCCAACTCAGCACTTAATTGGGCCAAAGTGATCTATTCCCGATGTGTCTCAATTAACAAGAATCCACTGCATAGGGTCAATTGGATTGTTATGCTTCTCTATTACAGGCATTAAGATGTGTCCATTCATTCAAATGTAGCACAATATGGCAAGCGATCAGTATGCCAAAGAAATAAAAGTAAGGAAACCAATTTTTGTAATTAGACAGTTGATGGAAAAGAGATGTGAGTTTTAAAGGATCTGGTAATGTTATCTAGGGATGTAGGAAAAGTGTATGATAGTGTGGGTAGAAAGAAAGTAAGGAAAGCAATGGAGGAGGCAGGAGAAGAAAGAGGAGTGGCTAGGAGAGTAAGGAATATGTATGATAATAATATGAGTTGTGTGAGAGGGTTGACAATAGTAATGGTGAGAGGACACTTCCCTGCTTGACTCCATTTTTTAATTGGAACGATTCTGTCCACTCTCTCACGCAGCTCATAGCATAGGCTGATAACTGTTTGACCTATTAGTATTTTTAGTAAAAATAATTTTAATAGTAACAATTACCCGCTTCGGTGGACGCATGGTCTGAGGATCTACTCTCGCCATAGACTTATACTGCCAAAGACGGCAAGGTCGGGGTTCGATCCCGGTCGGATTCACTGAGGGTGGTTTTCCCAAAATGGCTTTCCACTCTCCCTCCACGCAATTGCGAGCGCACTTCCTCAAAACTAGACCTTCCTATCCCTAGCACATTAGTATAGTAAGAACAAGTAATGAAATAGATTTTCATTTAATAATAATTTGAATCAAAATTTCTCACCCTTAACGTATTTCAAATTAATGAATAGTTTCAGAACATAAAACTAAATGCATCCACATATGTTAGGAAATTTTCTCACACACCTGGGTGACCATTTATTTATTTGTTGTTTACAACGACTTTGTGTCATCAGCTTATATTTTCTTTTCTTTAATATCCCCCCATCCCTATTGTAAATAGTTGTAAAATATAACCATCTCGAAAACACTCTCTTTCTCTCCCTTCAAGAACATGGTGCAACCTACAGAAAGATAGAAGCTATTAGAACAATTTATTTCGAAATATATTCTCAAAAATAAGTTTCCTTTCTTCACTTTCTTCACAACCTTACTGCATAACGGTTCATCAAAGTTTAATCTCTGATATTTTTATCCGTCCACAACCTTACTGAGAGGCGGTCCGCGATAAACCAGTTCCAATTTTCAAATTCAGTCCGCGACCCGTTAAGCTGCCGTATCGTGTGTGCAAATAAAATTATTCAGGTTAAATTAATAAAAACAAGTTTCTACAAAATAACAAAATTTTCACATATAAGTTTCATTAAAACCGGACTCCAACCCAAGACTCCACAACAAGAAAGTATCCTTACAACTTGGTTTTGACGACAACAAAGAGCTTCCAACAAAACATTTCCCAGGAGAGAACATAACTCTACAAACATAAGCGTCTAAATCTGATCGAGTAGTGAAATGTGGAGCTAAAAAAAAAAATTAAAATATCTTGTAAATGTGTCCTTGAAATTGTAGAAATTAGCGTGCCCTCTTGGCCATATAGTATCCCAAAATAGTTTATCAGTAGCTCTTGCAAGCTCTACCCCAGTGGCCGTTGTCTTCATAGACCAAGACCTAGATTTGCCAAGCTATAGATTATTTTGTTTGACGTTAGAATAATAAAGATTAGTTTTTATTTTTTCTACTATGAATTATAGTAAACTGGTTTCTTTGTTTTTTGATTTTGGTCATTGTACTTCACTGTATTGTATCTATTTGCTATTATTAATTTTTTCCAGTTATTTTGAGTTCATTTGTAGCTAACTATTTTATCTGTTGTCTTTTTATATGTCTGCCAGTACTGGTCTATTTTAAGCTATTACTATACAATAATAATAATAAAGAACGTCCCAATATTTTACCAGGTTTTGTACTAGTTTTTAAATTATCATCTTCTGGTTCTCGTTTACAAATTCCACCTAGTCACACAAACTAGTCTAACGTCATTAGATTCCACTATTACTGACTAATAGCTAATAAAATTAAAATAATATAGTTTGTAGATACAAAAATTATTGTTTTGTTTACAATATAAGAATGTAAAAATAGATTCAAACATAATCATTTGAGTGTTTATATAAATGTTTTAAGATATACCTTAACTTTATAACTAAATACTAAGGCATTGAAATAGGAATTTATAGAAATATAAACCGTTTTCAGTTCTTAAGAGCCCATCTTACAACAAAATAACTTTAAATTAGACATAATATTACACTCGAGCCGAAAAATGTGTCACAGTGAGATTTTCAGCCTTGTTAACTTGACATAAACGGAATTGAGGTCTCTTAAGTATACTTTTGAATTTTTAATAGTTTTTATTTTTGTTTTATTTTATAAAATATAGATAAACTGTTTCACTAATTCCACTATTTTTAAAAATGGTGTGCAGAAAACTCACCACAATGCAATGTCTGGTTCATTGAGGAAGCCAAACCAAATCAACTAAACAAAGTTGAATGTATTAGTTAAAACATGTGTTAGTTGAGATAATTTCCACATTCTAATAGCCTTGACGCCTGAAGTTTCTGTCAAGTATTCCAATTTAAATGTCAGGTAAGCAATTTAACACTACAACACTTATGGCATTTGGTTGAAGGTCTAGTTGAAGGTAAAATGGTCAAGGGTTTTAAATATATTCTTTATTATAGTGCAAAAGTATCGTGGAAATAATTTACATGAGCTAGTGTTAAAGGAAACGATAAATACCACAGTAAGGAGCTTCTACAAGATTAAACTGTGGATACTACAGGTACTACTTTTGGAGGAAATTGAAGAATACACGAGCTTCTACTATTTAGGATTTTAATAAGGCTACCCCGAGAGATATCTGAAACTAAATATCAAATACTCAAATTAGGGGTAGCTTAGCCAACTTAAGAACAAAGAGTGAACAAATAATTTTCTAAAAATTGGCTTTAACGATTTTGATTAAAATTCGTATCCGGACACTGTATAGTATTATAAACAAATCAGAGCATTTCATTTCCTAATGAACATGACTTTTAAGGTACTTAACGTATAGTACCATCCAGTACATGCTGGAGTGTAAGTATTTAAATACAGAGCCGTATCTAGCCTAATGTATACAGAAATAAGTAGTTAGATTTCTAGCCTTAGAATGTATACAGACCTTATATTCTACATTTAAAAATATCATATAATTATTTATATTAGTTTTAAATTTTAAAAAATGTTCACACATTTAGATCTTGAGCTGTGTGTTTTTCCTATCGTATTTGTATATTATATATATATATTATATATATATATATTATATATATATTGATTAAAGTAGTTCCGTGCCCATCTGAAAATGTTAGGCTGGAGCTAGGCCAGGGAGGCCCAAACCAACAAAAGTCCTCTTCCTCAATTGATAGCCATCATTACAAATACGATATAGGGTTTATTATTCCTTCTCTTACTCAGATGTAGAGAGATATAAATTTTAAACAGATACGTGGATACTTGGTGAAACTTACAATTTCCAACCAGGTGACAGGAATTTGAAATTTTAAGGAAACTTGTTTGAATTTCGTTGATTGGCATATTCTGATGAAAAGGAAGATGCTTTCTGCAAGTTTTTTGTAATTTTTGCTGCCGATTACAAATCAGGTAAAGAGACTTATGTTCAGTTAGGTTATTTGGTTAGGAACCCTTTGATAAAGTTGGAAAAAGCCAAGGAATAGTTTAGATATCATGAGACATGGGAATACCTCAAAAAGGCTTGCATTGTGGCTCAAAATTGTATCTCTTTTTTGAAAAGAAGACAGATTTTATCCAACTACAACTAAACAAACAGGTCAAAGATAAAATAGCAGAAAATAGGGAAAAACTTACCTCTGTGGTAAAAACTGTAGTATTCCGTGGAATAGAGGGTCTCCATTGAGAGGACACAGTGACTTTGGGAAAATAGTGTTTGATGAAAATGTAAATGATGGCAAATATAAGGCACTACTGCGTTTTAGAGTTGAAGCAGGAGATGAAACTCTGAAAGAACATCTTGAAAATGCTAATACTAATGCTTACTACCTAAGCCCTCGTATACAAAACGAAATAATTGAAATTTGCGGTAATATTATTTCTAGTAAAATTGAAGAAAAAATAAGTAGGTCAGAATATTTTTGTGTCCTTGCTGACGAAACAGCAGACACTGCTGGAATAGAGCAGTTCTCACTCTGTATTCGATATGTGGATAGAGATCATTTCGTAGTACGTGAAGATTTCCTTAAATGTGTATCATTTTATGATGCCCATGGCTTTGCTTTATCAAACGTTTTAGTAAAAACCTTCATGATTTAGGAGTGAATTTAAATAACATTCGAGGAATGGGTTTTGATGATGCAAGCAGCATGAGTGGCAAATGTAATGGTTGTGCAGCAAAAATAAAAGAAACTTACCCTCAGGCAATGTATGTCCACTGTACCAACCACTCATTCAATTTATCTCTCAGCCACGCCTGTACAGTGCCTACTATAAGAAACTGTTTATTCACAATAAATAGTATCATTGCGTTTTTTAGAGCATCGTCTAAAATAGAAGCCGTTCTAAAGAAAAATATTTTACAGCTTAATCAAGGTGCACGCAGAACAAGACTCATTAAATTCTGTGACAGCCATTGAGTGGAATGTCTATAATCTAGATGCTATTGCATTTTTCGTTGACTTTTTTCCTCTTAGTGTAGAAGCAACAATTGAAGTTCAGGAATTCAATGAGTCTGACACATCAAGCAAAGAGTTTTCCTTCTCAGCAGCTATACAGAAGTCCATCTTTATTGTAGCCTTGGTAATCATGTCTGCTGCCTTTCAAATGGATTAGGCCAGCTTTTACAATAGAAACAGATATATCTAGAGAAATGTATTTACTTGTGTGAGTGTGTACAAAAAGAATTAATAAACGTGTGAGTGAATTTTCAACCAGTTTATAAAGATACTGAAAAAGTCATCCTAACTATTGGTCATCAGCTAGAGACTTCACGTAAAGTTGGGCGACAAACACAACGAGCTAACTATGAAGCAAATAATGCTGAGGAATATTACTTGTCCTTTCTTGACCACTTCTCAAGCGAACAGCAAGAAAGGTTTTTGAACTATAAAAGTATCCTGAGCAAACTTGAAATTCTGTTGTCTCAAATATTAGTTTGTGCATCTGATGATGATATACGTGCTGCCGTTAATGCTATCATGAACCAGTGGTGAGAAGATGTAAGCGCATCATCTTTGATGTTGAAATTTATGAAATTCTAGAATATGTTGAAGTTTGTGAAGTTCTAGAAATTGATGAATGTTGAATTTGATGGTTGTGGAGTCATTGAAGTTAATAACTGTGGAGTGTGAGCCCTAGACAGTAATGGCATTGGAGATACATCTCTTCAAGATTCAAATGTTGGTTGTGAATTTTTGTGTCCAGAATTTGTTGGGAGTGGAGTTTTAGAAGATGTTGATTGTAGATTTACTGGTAAATGTTTCATTAGTTCTGAGTTTTCATAGACATAGTCAGGAATATCTAGCCCTTAAAATGGAATGTAGTTCAAATAATTGAATATTTGGAATATATGGGTTACATCTACATAACGTCCCCCTTTCATACGGAACACGTTCAAGACACAGTGTGGCACCACATAACTTCACCTTTTCATACAAGACACGTTCAAGACACAGTGTGGCACCACATAACTTACACCCTTTCTCATGAGTGGCCACACGAGAGCTACAGGCAAGCCACAAGGTTACTTCACTTCTATTATGGGTGTGGAAAAGGTCCAATGATTTTGTCATTGATACGTTAAAATTGAAATATGGGGTTATGATGTTAATTAATAGTTTCAGATCGATTAAAGGAGGTGTTTTTACTCACCCTACTTTTGTAAGTTGATGGTAATGTCTCAAGATAGTTATATGTAAACACGTAGAGAGGAGAAACAGAATGTGTGTCAAACCCTGTGTGAAAGGTTACTTTTACTCCAAGGTAATTGATGTATATCCTCACTAAGATGCCACGTTGTGTCTTGAAAGTCTCCCGTGTAAGGGGCTCTAAAGAGATAACCTAGGTTTTAAGTTCACCGTGTTCTTATTAAGGATGTTCGTTGTTTTTGTATCCTAATTCCTCCCTCATGTTGGTGACAAGAAGATAATCTAGGTTTTAAGTTGGTTCATCGTGTTTTATGAAGGATGGTCGTTGTTTTTGTATCCTAATTCCACCCTCATGTTGGTGATAAGAAGATAATCTAGGTTTTAAGTTGGTTCATCGTGTTTTATGAAGGATGGTCGTTGTTTCTGCATCCTAATCCCTTCCTAGTGTTGGTGATAAGAAGATAATCTAGGTCTTAAATTGGTTCATCGTGTTTTATGAAGGATGGTCGTTGTTTTTGTATCCTAATTCCACCCTCATGTTGGTGATAAGAAGATAATCTAGGTTTTAAGTTGGTTCATCGTGTTTTATGAAGGATGGTCGTTGTTTCTGCATCCTAATCCCTTCCTAGTGTTGGTGATAAGAAGATAATCTAGGTTTTAAGTTGGTTCATCGTGTTCTATGAAGTAAGGACGTGTTACCTGTTCCTTGGCTTCACACTGCGCATGTGCTACATACAGCAGGTAGGCAGGCGCCTCTCTCAAAGTTGATCTTACATGTTGCCGGCCCTGACATTTCTACACTGTGTAGCTATTAGTCTGGCAACAAACATTAGCTGCATAATCTGGTTTCGACTAATCCCTCGGGCCCTGGATACAACATAGGGGGACACTACATATCTGGCTCGGGTAGTCTATTGCTGCATGTGTGGATTCACACAACCACTATTGGCGTTAGATTTGAGTTGGTGATAAGTAAATTTTAGATATCAAAATTGAGATCAAGCAGTGGCATGTATTAAATGTTGACAGTGTAAGTAGAGCTATTTGAAACTTTACCTGGGAGCTGCTCTCATCACTCGGACACTCATTTGTCAGGTTTCAGTGAAAATACATTCCCACGAGGTACAGTCCAATTTTCAATAGAAGGGCCTGTTAGAAAACACAAATAATAACTTATATTATTTATTTTCAAAATATATATTATTAATCTATAATATATAATGTTTATTGATACAATCTGTCAATAATTACATCAACAGCTCACATATTCTGACGTATGACTATGTGAAAGTAGATCTAGTTAATTTTCTAGCTATCATATAGATCCCTTAATATTAAAATTGAACTGTATGTAGAGCAGCGCCCAGGTTTAGTTGTTCAAGTGGTGAGTTAGAGGGTGAGAACATTATATTAAGCATAGGATTAACCAGCTCTGATTACCTTTGCAACGACATGACACTGAGATTTTTAAAAAATTATCAGGATTAAGATAAGCCAAAATAGGATTGTCTTAATTTTGGTATTTTCTAAAGATCAGCAGTAACTAACACTAGAAGTCTACCAACATATTTATGGTTATTTTATTGTAATGATCAAGGAATTATTTGCATCAAATCCATCCATACATTCATTTTACCACCATTTAATTACACTATGGATCCAGGAAGGAGAAGGACAAACTTTTAAATGAAATGTAGCACATTTACAAATATTTTTACCTCCACACCTAATAAAAATATATATATATATTTATTATTACACTAGTGAGGTAAGAACATGGAAAATCATTTAGTAAAATATACTCTCAATACAACCAGCCGGGATTCAATCTAGAGACTCCCTATCACTAATAAATCAGAATAAACGCGCTTAACATATTAATCTTCATGCCGTCCAATGCGATCATCTTAGTATTTAATTAAATGAATAAGAGATATATGTCGGTTGAACCTATTTAAAATAAGATATATTTTAAAGCACACTGTCTCGTTGATTGTCCTTTTATTTTTGGCACCACCTCCTACTACCAGTTCAGACTATTCATTTGTTACTTGTTTTAAAATATATATGGTTCTATAAGAAGCTTGTTTATTGAAATTCATAGATTGAGAAATTATTTCTGAAACATTATTTTCAAGTTATAATTTTCAAGTAAGAACATTGCAAAGGGAAAACATTGTCTCGGAGCCTTAAAACATTCTCAATATTGTCGAAATTCTTTCAACACCTTCTATAATTATGTTTTCATTAGTCCTTTCTTTGGCAGTCCCAGTGAAAATTAAACCGGTTGTAAAATATGATGTTCTAGGAGCGGATAAGTAATGTGATTGCCATGTTAATTAGCTAGGTCAGATTTTGTAAAATCTGAATATTAAAGCTCTTGTCTAGCAATTAATTAAAACTTTAAGTCAATTACACTACATTGTCAAAGTGACAGATGAATACTGGATCACGTGTATGAATATAATGCTAAGCTACCAAAATATTCTTAAGATTGAAGTGTAGAGGATGAGATAAAAGGTCAGGGTTTTTGTAGTTTTTATAGCAAAATTTTTTTTTCTCAAAATAAATCAAATATTTCTTCAGTACGAACATATAGTTTAGTTTTCTTCACATACTGATATCATAATTTCTGTAATATCTGTCAAGGGTGTGCTGGAATTTAATGACAACTTTCTCGCTTCATTTAAAAAGGTTGTCAGATAATGACTCTATGCCCAGTAGTTTACCATTCAATAGACTTGATATCACCATGGGAAGAAAATTAAACTCTATATTCGGATGGAAGCAAAATTTGATTTATTTGAACCAAAAAAGTTTTGATACAAAAACTGCAAACATATTGAGCTTATCTCGCATCCCCTACATCCTCTCCTTAAGCTGTCACTTTAAAAATTGGTGTTATTTTTGACACCTATGAGATAAATACTATGACTTTTTTAACGTTTGTTACTCTACTTCTCACAGGCTATATCTTAAAGTGTTAATTCATTATATGACTATATTATTAAACTCTGTTTGCTCGCGTGGCATTAGAACCCTTTGTTAATTAAAATAAATAATTAAGTACCCTTATAACTTTCCATATAAATATTTTTATTTCATTGCACTAATATATTATTTACAATATTGGTATATTTTTATGTTCTGATTTGATGCATTAGTTTAAAAACTACAAACTATGGCAGATAATAATACACAATCCTTATACCATATACAAGATTATTGTTCAAACATTTATGATTTAGATTATTCGGTGTTGTAAAAATTGTACTATTTTATTTTGTTACACTTGGCGTTAGTTATATTACTATGTACCTTGATAAATAAATCATTTTAAAGTATTTTTATCAGATCTTTCAAATATATTTTCAACGAGATAAAGTTTTGAGTTTGTTACATTTTGTAAAGTGCTTTAACTTTTGTGTACAAATGGCATTTATACATGCACAGGTTTACAACAATAATAATATATATAATATGAAAAATATCAAATGTTAATAGAATCAACAATAAAATTAGGTACTGAAACAATGAGTTAAACAAATAATATTTTGAATGTTATATCACTACTCTTAACATGCGACTGATTAACAAATATCTTGTTTCATAATTTCTATTAATTAAAAACATTTTATAAGATCTTTTCAAATAAATATATTATTTGTGATTGTTGCTTCGGGTAAAGTGTGTATATACTTATGTATAGTAAGAACGAAATAAACTAACTATTCATTTTAATAGGTTTGTGTAGATTTAACTAGTGTTTCTTCCTTCTTTGTTCAGAAATAATGAGGTGTTTGTTTAGTACTTTGCCGTGTTCCTAGCATACTGGCTGACCACGGCCATTGTTAAGATCATTGAAAAGTGACCTTTTAGGCGATCACTAACAATACCGCTAGTGTGGGCCACAAAAATTAAAATGATAGCTTGACACAATTAGGCAAGTTTAATACCACAGTGTTTTTTGCTTAAAATTGTTTCTTCTTATTTGTTGTATTTTTTGTTGGTTTGTGTTGGTTTAGTTGGGGAACCTGGAGAGGGTACATTATGAAGATAATGATTGAAGTCCCCATTTCACCGATGATAATGTTGAAAAGCGTGCTTCCCACTGAGATAGTGAAATATAGTGTAAGATTACGTTTATTCTCGTTAGTGTTTGCTTGTTCCGTTAGCGTGTTGAGATTATTTCTAGCGCTCCCTTTGAGTTTTATTCTCTTATCATCAGGTCTTACTACCCATTCGGGCTACTCTAACGTGATATGGATGAATAAGATTGGATTTAAAGCAAGTTGATCCATATTTGCGTGGAGGGAGAGTGGAAATCCAATTTTGGGGGGAAAAAACCCTCAGTACACCTGACCGGGATCTCCCCATCATCGGCAGTCTGGTCTATTGCAAGTGGACGCATGTTTGTTTGTGGACACACGGCGCTCAGACCCGGTTGCTAAAGGCCTCTCCCTCCTCCCCTCCCCCTACGTCACAGATGTTTCACTTCCTTGCATCCTGGAACCAGTCCTCGGACGTCTGAGTAACACGAGATGAAACTTCCCTCCGTCGTTCCGTCGTGGAACCGGAGACAACATTAACCAAGTTGGAGAGTCGTAAAGTGCATTCTGTGATGACTGGAGGGGATGTTGGAAATACTTGGCGTTTTTCACGACCGGTTGACCGAGAGCTTGAAACAGTGACGTCACCATTTATCTTTTCTTGTCGTCCTACTTCCTGTCTGGTCAATGATGTGTCGTGGAGTGTTTCCAGGGTGTTTATTTAAGGTGTACCTGTGATGTTTTCTCATCTACTTACCTCTATTTGACCAGGCTGTGCTCTACATGACCGACATCTGGTAGACTCTCTCAGCTTGTCCTAGAGAACATTACATGACCTACATTTGGTAGACTCTCTCAGCTTGTCCTAGAGAACATTACAT
>CABFWO010001348.1:0-22505 GCA_902155825.1 Timema genevievae
CCCCCCCCTACTCTCTGACACCTCAGCTCAGTAGATAACGCTTCTGCCTCACGAGTTGTTGATCCCGGGTTTGATTCTTGGAACGGCCTGAACATTTATCATCGGGGAGAATGAATATTAACTGCCGCCCGCACCGGAGAACACACGGATAGAGTCGTCAGTTTCGTAAAGTTTGATTTTTTTATGACAAGGAGGTCAGGGTTCAAATCCTGGCTGGGTGTACTGGGGGTCGTTTTATCTCCCTCCACGCAAGTGCTGAGGGATTTTATGTTAAATGTTATGTTATATTCAACCTTCCTTTTGCCTAACATACTAGCCTAATTAGTACATGGGCGTATAACTCAAACGGGTGCTAAAAATAAACTAAAAAATGTAATAAAAATAGGAAAAAACCTACTCTCTTAGAAAGATAGAACAAAAAATTGTTCTATTTATTTTGATTCCCAAGCCTTAAAGCGTAGTCCGATACATGAAATATATCAATAAATTGATCGATATAGGCCTATTGGACACTAAAAGATCGATATAAATGTATCGATGTGTTACTAAATATATCGATACATTTTTTATATGAATAGGCTATATTGTTGCAATCTCTAATCCTGGATCCTCTGTATTAGTGCGCCATTCCTATTTTATTTTGTATTAAATTAATCCTTTTTTAGGATAAGGACAATTTTTTCTTAACTAGGGACACAAACCAGCATCGGTTAGCACGTCAGCTAAATGACAGGCTCATTTAGTCAGGTTTTTCGGTGACGAGGAGGTCAGGGTTTGAATATCGGCCGATAAACCGAGTGGTTTTTTTTTCTTAAATTGTTTCTCATTCTCCCTCCACGGAAAAGCGGTTACATTTCCTCTAATTTCCTCATTCCTACTCCATTATCTTGATTGAAATGCGTATAAACCTCTTCGGTGGCCTCATGCTCTAAGGCGTCACTCTCGCAGTAGACTAGACTGCCGATGACGGGGGGATCTCGGTTGGGTATGCTGAGGATGGTTTACCACTCTTTCTCTCCATGAAAATGTGGATACACTTAATCCTAATGTAACCCTCCTCATCCTTAAAACCATTAGCGCAATTAGTACATAAGAGTATAACCCGAACGGGTAGTAAGACGCGGTGCTAAAAAAGAAGAAGTGTGTTCCCCGACTCGTGACATATATTCCAAACAAACAATTTGATCCGGGATGCGTTTGATGACATTCACGTGGACCTGTGTGGTTCTTGCACCAAGCCTCCCCATTGTCTCCTCCGCCACTTTCCCTCCCAAGGAGCTCGCTCGCTGCACAGCACATAATTAATTGATAATTAACTCTCCGTGGTCAGGCTCCATAAGTCCGCCGTCTCTTTTGTCGGTTCATTTGCATTGCATCGTGTTTCACTCGACAGTGGACGTTCGGAGAACTCACCAGCCTCAGGGTTCGAATCTTGTTCGTGCAGTGGCCTCTAATAGGTCATTTAGTAGTTTAGAACAGGAATATTATCACGTTCAATACCAAGGGAGGAGCTCTAATATTGTCTGTCGATTTATAGTCCTTTTTTTTTTCTCATTTCACAGGACAAAATACATAGACCTTGATTTTCTAACAAATGGACAATCGGAACACCTTTTAGAAAAAACAAACATTTTGCTGTCAGCATTGAAATCACTTTACTATATTATTGGTATTATTTTACAGGTGTTGATAATATCGATTGAAGTGACAGATATCTTGAGTTGACGTATGAATCGTTAAAGTAGATCCAATAACTTTTACTAACCCGTTTCGGTAGCCGCATTGTCTAAGCCCTAAGGGTAGCTCTCGCAATGACGAGGGTACTGGGGTTCGAATCCCGGTCAGATGTACTGAGGGTGGGTTTTCTTAAATGTTTTCTCACGCTCCCTTCACGAAAATGTGGGTACACTTCCTCTAAATTTAAACTTACTCATTCTGAACACTTTAACGTAATTAGTGCATACGCGTATAGCCAAAACGGGTAGCAAGACGCGGTGCTTGGAAAAAAAACTTTTTTTAGTGGTTAGATTTGTCCATTTGTAAGAAAATTTGAGTATATTTATGCGATCGACGTTCTTCATGTGTCATGAAAGCGATAACTATTATTTAATTTAGATAAATTCATACAATGACTTACAATTTATATCCAGTAATTTTATTTAGACCTACCTTCACTTGTGATCACGTAGATAAAGACGCCAATCTCGTCTTGTATGATTTGCCAGTGACGTAGCTACCGAGGCTCGAATTCTGTCCTGGTACATACAAAGGTTTTTTCTCCCTTAAATGGTTCCCCACTCTCCCTTCTTGCAAATTATGGTACAGTTCCTCTAAATCCTATCCACCCCTTCCCTACCCGCTTGGTGTAAGTATTCAAATAGCCCGGATGGGTAGTAAGACACACAGTAGGCCCAATTCACGTGGTTTTATATTTATTTCCTTGTATTCTATAGGTTTATGGAAATTAGACCTCGGCCTTGTTAAAGAGCGTTGAAAAGTTGTGTTTCAGATGACGTGGTCAAAGATACCTGAGGCACTTTGGTTCAAATCCCATTGGGGTTGAAATTCAGTGAAAGCAGGCGTTGTACCTCTTTCTTGCGAACATAATGTCAGTATTGTACTGTCAAGACTCAAACGTAACATGAATAGAACATAGCTAGCTACTTCTAGTTTGTTATGTAGAGACAGTATTGTAATCGTGAAAATCTTCGTCCCCGGGATTACGATGAATGATCACGTTTTATTTGGCTCCTAAATAAAAAAAAAGGTGGTTTTTACATTTATGTCTGTTTGCCCCGCTGGTTGTCTTTTTGTCTGCCGTACTTGGGACTACAGCTAAAATGGTTTAGTGGATTTTGTTCTAACTTGCTAAGATGCCATGGTGATGCCTCGCGTTGTAATCGGAATTTTAATTCTAGCTCAAAAATCAAGAAGAGCTTACTAATAAGTGATTTTGAAAAGTAGAATTTTTCTATTATTATTATTATTATTATTATTATTATTAACACTGCGTCTTACTACCCGTTCGGGTTGTACGCATTTACGCTAATGTGTAATGGTAGGGTGATTGTTGTGAGGTGAAATGGAGGACCTAGAGTTTAACGTGGAATCCGAACCACGGTGGAGGGTTGGCATTCAGCACATTCACAAGCTGCGATTAATACATGTCTTGTCAGAGGTGAAGGAAGGGTTTGGCAATCAGATATATCTGTGCGGGGACCTAAGGTTGAACCCCGCACCCCTAGCACAAAAGTTTGACACCTTACCCCTAGACCGCCAGGTCACCCTAATATAATATATATAATAAATATACCATATACCATACCATAAATATACCATATATAATAAATATATAAACATTTGAAACTCGTCCTCGTTGAGTAAAAAGAAAAAAGTAGACTATGAAACCATTCTCTCCTTTAAGGGTTTAGGTAAAGTACGTCTTAATACTTTTAACCAAATGTACTGAACATGAAGTGTGTGGCCTAGTGAGGAGTCCATGAAGTGACACGAGGCCTTACAATGTCAAAAGGTTACCCACCCCTGAGCTAAACCTTCCACGAGCAATTAAATCTCTAGCCCTTTTATCTTGGACGTCTTTTTATAAACGAGAATGTCTACGAAATTCCTTAACTTATGGAGGTAGCGGGGCTACTTTTCACATAACTACTAGTCACTTTGTTACAATTGTGTAGATTTGTGTGGTAACCTAATTGGATATTGACCAGAAAATTGTATCCTGACTTCGTTCTCTAAAAGGTAATTAATTGATCTGAAATATCTCTTAGAAGAGCTCATTGTGTTGATGGAATTCCTTGAAGTTGAGGCTTAGTCTATATTGGACAGGAACATCTTGACTAATATATCCCCTCCCCCCTCTTACAAACACACACACACATTTGAGCGTGCCTGCATACCCCTCTAATATATAAAATAGTTTTGAATTCAGTACAAATTTGCTTCCAGTTTTTTCCTCCCTTCCATAATCTCTATGGACTGGTCTTCCTAGTTACACTTTAATATTCCTTGGTTAATTTTTTGTTAAATTTATCAATTCGTCTCACTATTGTGACTTAAAAAGGTCTAAATAATCCCAAAATGAAACGTCATTTGGTTTAATTACTGCGTGGAAAAGACTCACCCAAAAATTACCATTCAGTTTTATATATTTATATTATTTATTGATATAACTTTCTTTACACATTTCACAATTTTGAGTTGGTATCAAGCCAAGATCGTTTATTTATAGAGTACTTACTATAAGATGACCTTGCTCAAGCGCAAGCTAATATTACTTTTACAACATCATGTAGTAAAGTGTTCGTCTCAGGACACGATTTTCGTGGGTTCAAAACCAGTTGAGGTCGACGGATTTTTCTTGAACAAAAAAAATCCGTAGCGCAACTTCCTTCGGAAGAGAAGTAAAGCCGTTGGTCCCAAGTTGATCATGGCATTTAACTGAAAGAACCCTGGAAGGTATGTGAAAATACCTTTCCCGGCATAATTGGTCGGCCCTTTCCCTCTTGCTCGTAGACATTCTCTTGTGCTGCTCTTATCATTCGGTTCAGAAAGTGCACGTTAAATTCCTAAAATGAAAAATATTTTGTTCATATAATATGTATGATATATTATCGCCGTGTAGTTGGATTGTTCTTCCGCGCACTCCATCACTTGCTACGGATGTTTTTGTTTTCCCATGAGATTGCTATAATTTGGTGCGGGTTGCGGGCTGTGTGTGAATTCAAGCGTAACTTCTTCAGTTCTTGGCTCTTTCTTATTGTCCCATGGCAATTGCAGGGTGCCAGTCCGTGATTAGAAAATATCCACCATTTCCTCTCGCTTACCCCCACTCTCAACTCTTTCTATATAACCGAGAAAACACTGTCCGCACGGTTTAGTCCGGTCTAGCATATTTTGATATACATTCCCGGTGAATTGTAGACATTATTATCACAAGCTTGCGAGGCTCTGTTTTGATCTATTTTTAAATTCTAGTCCGTGACTTGATTGATTATACTGGTTGGTATTGCTTAATCAAACTTATATCATAGTTTGAGAAGGCTAAATTCCAATATTTATAGAGTCTTTTAGCGACATGTTTGTTTTTAAAACTTTTATACGTTAAATAAAACCTGCTCATTGTTTCATGACCTGTGATTTGAAAACCGCGGAGGTTCTAAAAGTTTGTGTTGTGAATACATTTAACATAATTATTCTGAAGACGTTGGCACTATCCGGTATCCTACAAAAAAAATACCGTACAAAAGAGTAAATATTATTCCGGGCTTTAAGTGATCTTAATATTTGACTTATATCTTGTACGTTTCACGTTTCTAATGTATTAATAACACTAGGAAGTGTATTAGTGTAAGCCGGTCGGTGTTATTCTTTCATTGGAAATAATGATGTAGTTTTTGTGAGTGCATATTCTGAAGTTGTCAGCAGAACCAATCATGAAAGTGAAAGTCCTTCGCTGGCTGGAGTTTTTCGGATTGTTTTTTCTATTCGTCGTTCCGGTGCTGGTGTTCTGCGAGACACATTTTGATGGAGGTATGAATTCAAACTCGAGACAGCGACGAGAGGATAAAGAAGTGCCCGTCATTGTGAACCCAACATTTCAAAACGTCACAAGAACACACAAACAGGTCCGCAACAAACGAACCCTGAACTTCATCTTGAAGGGCCTCGCCGACGCACTAGGGTATGATCTTCAAGCCAAGAAGAATGTCACTACCACTGTTACACCGACTCAGAAAACTCCATCTCCTCCCCAGAACCCTCCGCCGCCCCCTCCGCCCCCTCCGCCTACCATCCCCAAGCATTTTCCTGAACGGACAACCCCTGGGTATGACGGCACAACTGCCACCGACTCAGAGCTCATCCCACCATCCAAGGTCAAGGGTAATTATGCTATAACAAACTACCCTCCTAGAAGAGGTTTTATCATTTACGTTGAAGGCGAGGATAAGGGGTACACCGAGAAGGATGAAGAGCAGATTAACGATAATAAAGAGGAACGTAATCGTCAAGACTTGGAAGAAGATGAGCCAAGGTCGCCAGGTCATCAAAGGCTCAAGGAAGAATATGATGCTATCAGAGGTTATGATGAGATCGACAGGGAAGCAGGGAAGAATAAAGAGTTCGTTGGAACAACCGTCATCCCAATGGTACATAGAACCGAACATTACTACAACTTCCACGCAGAAAAGGCCAAACAAGAGGTATGTGACGACAGCAAAGAAAAAATAGGACAAATGAAACGGCCTCCCATCAGTTCTGAGACTCCACATGATGAAATGTCTCCTCCTGGGTCCACTCCGAACTGGGGTGGGTACTGGGACGTCAAGCGTAATAGAGGAGAAGACACTCACGTCGCCTACAATGATTACAGGGTCGGTCAAAAGGAAGCGCCAAAATTTGACGATGCCTCCGGAATATCTAAAGAGGCGCTTGCTTCTCAAGAGCGATATTATGATGAGGATGGCCGCCTGACCTCATCTTTGACGGAAAGTGACGATTCAAACGAGAAGTACAGCTACAACTACGACCCGGATACTATACCGAGGTATAACTCTGGATACTCTCATCTAAGGACATTCTCACCCTATTCAGAGTTCAATCCAACAACCCCACGAGAGTTCACCAAAGCGACGTACAGCTTTGATAACAAATGGACTGAACCTATGACAAAATATCATAGAAACTTCCCCGTTACAGAAAAATCTAACAAAGTAACGTCTGAATCCACGTATTTGGGTAAAGTATATTCAGAAAAGCTTCCCATCTTATCCACGTCCAAACCGAAGCTCCTTCACGCTCTTGAAGAAATGGAAGGGTTGAGAAGCAATGCCTATGTGCCTCCCCCATTTGACTATGCCTTCGATAGCACCGACAGCCTCTCTGTTTCCAAGCACCCAAAAGATCCTGGAACTTCGACAACTGCCATGACACCCCCACCTAAAGTTAATTCGACAAAATTTCCTTCGGGATTGCTTCTCAGTGAAAATGTTAAGTTTCAAAATACACCCTTGCTTGAAATTATCAAACACTATCCTAAGAAAGCACCCTATTACAATGAGACCGGCCAGTCATACTCTCCATCACAGATGAACAGTCAGCTAGCGGGGTTTAGAGATAACACGGAACCTAGGGACAGCTCGGATAGAAGTGCTTTTGGGCAGCAGCGCTCGTCAATGAATCACAGGCTACCTCCGTCTTGGGAGCACCACTTTGACTTAGAGAAGTCTCTTAAACTCAAACACTCTAATAAAGTTGAATCCCAACCAAAATCTTTATCAAACTTTGCGACTTCATTTGGCAGCGATGGAGCACCTGATAGGACCAACTTGCGGTATAGACCCCAGACGTCTTCATCACCTACAGAGGCTTATCTTGCTATTCTCATACCGCACAAACCCTCGCTCTTGACTCAAGAAACTGTAACTCAGCAGTCCAAGGGAGACAGAACGACTAAAAAACTAAATGATCGTTTGGAATCTTCAACCCCGAAAGTAATCAGATGGGATAGCCAGGTGGATTATAGTGGGAAAAGTGGCTCTGGGGAATCTGAAGTGGATTACCGGCAACCTCAGAAGGTCGAGTCTTACGAGCCGACAAGTGGTGATGTGGTTTACAATGGACACTCATTGGGAGCTTACCCTCTTCAGGCAATAGGAGATGCTGATGAACTTGGATCACATTCATATGATAATGCCCTAAAACCTCTGTGGGAGCAGATCCATGATAACTTCTTCAGATTCCAGTCCGGTGCAGTCCAGAGTAATAACATGACCTTCATCCCTCACCAGATGATTCCCAACCCACAAGAATACAGTGAAGGAGTACAACCGAATCTTGGAAATGAGGGTAGTCTGAATTTCAATGCGTACAAAGACGGGATAGAAACTACGACTAAGGCTGCTGATTACAATTACCCACAAGAAAATATAGAAACATTGCCAGAATATAGTGAAAGATCTCCTTCTTTGCAGACATTCAACTCTAATAATTACAACGCTCAATCTGAAAACATTCATTCACAAATAACGACTGCACTCCCATTAAGTACTCATCCTTCTAAATTAATCCAGGATTCTGAGAAAATAATTGGAAATTATCAAGAGCATCATCCTCACAGTAATAAAAATGACAGGTTCGATTTAAATGATGAGCTCAAAACTACGTCACCAAATAAAGAGAAAATCTTTGGAGACAAACATGAAGAAATAAAACAGGAAGATCTAGATAATAATCCTAATACTGCAGACAGTAAAAAAGAAATCAGTAGCCATGAATCTAGGTTAGGAAACTTGCATAGACACCCAACATATTCCTCGGACAAACTAGAATACTTTGAAACATCTTCCTTGCCAAGTACCAACAACTTTGAACCAAAATATTCCCAAGCTCAATCCGAGCATTCCAGTGATATTCAGAAAGCACAACTGGAGGAAGATTCCTATTACGACTACATCCCAGTCCATCAACAGTCACAGAATGTACCCACCACTTCTAACGCACTATTCACCGCTCATCAACAAAACCGTTTCCCCATCTTCGTGCCCACTTTTAAATCAAGCTTTGAGGGATTTCACCAGCCAAGTTCTGACGTTCTTATGAGCACAAGTTTGGCACATCTCACTTCACCATACAATCAATACTATACTCCTCAAGGCTTCAGTCTTCAGTACAAACAAGACTATAGCAATATAGAAAGCTCCAGACTGCCGGATATGGTTCACATCCCTACAGAGTCACCGGAGGAGCATTTGGGGCTGTTGACCATCCCTCCCCCCACTGTATACAAGGATTTGGCAGGTCTGGAAGCAGAGAAGAAGTGGGAAGAAGATGAGAAGAATGATAGGCCAACAAATTTGAAGACAAAGGAATATGAAACGAGGATATCAAGAGTCAGTATCACAGGGAAGGTCAACTTTGTTCCTGACAGTGAGAAGAGGTGATGACTCTCACGTTATATAAACTGTTTTGTCAATGTTTGAGCCAACTCATACAACAATTTGCTCAAATAGGTCTACTAGTCGAAAACATGTATGTACACTTGAATAAGAGCAAGTTAGAATTAGAGCAAATTGTGTTGAAGTATTTTTTATAGTATTTTTGAAATACTAATAATTTTACTAAAGACGGTTATTGCTTACCATTGTTATTATTTTTGTTAATAATATTATTATTTCATTCAAACATTGTATGATAAGCTGGTGTGTTATTTTTGAGAAATTTGTCTTGAACAGGCTTTGCTAACCACTATCAAGAATTCCTTTCTCAAATATATAAATATTAGCATCACTCTCATATGAGAATATACAGATCACATAGATATACAAAAAACACACACACACATATATATATCAACATATTATTAACTAATCAATATTTATTTTTGTTCATGCACTGCCATAAGTAATGTGTATAATTATCTATAGAATATATCATCAATAAAAATAAAATATGTATTATTCATCATCATAAATATTTGAACTTGACTTGACTTGACAATATATGACTTGAAATAAAATAATAAAAGTACAATAAAGACATTTAAAAAAACTTTGATTGAATTATTGCTCAGTCTCACAAGCCACATTGTTGATGGTCAAAATATATATATTTTTTAAATTCATAGTATTCTACAATAAAAAATACACACAAAAAAGAGAAGGAAAATAACATGTTTATATTTTGTGTTACGTGAGTGTTAAACTTTTTCAAATTTAGCTTTAATTTAGCTAACATCTTAGTCCAATATGTGTTTGTTATTATTATGCTCTGGTGACTGTGTGCAGCATCTTAAAACTACATTATATTATCTAAGTTAATAAAATGAGGCGGGTGAACAATGAAGATATATGCACTATCATTTGCCTGGATGAAAGGCACAAAGCTCCAATGTGAAAATAACCTTTTAGGAAACCTGTATGGGGGTAAAAGCTCCAGTCCTCGATCATACTAGCTAACTTCTGTTCAAATGTTGGATAAGTTACGGCCAAAATGAGCTTGTTGCATCTTTAGAAATGAAGTTGACCCTCTTGATAAATTAGAGCATGCTGTAGACAGTACCGCCTCTAACACATGTGCAAGACATTTTGATCATAAACTACGTTGATTTAAAATAAAGAATCAGCGTATGACCTTTGTCATCCCATCACTCTTGTCAAGTTTAAGGGGGACTAGCCCTAGGTCCACTCACTGAATTTAAGGGGGTTGTGCTCATGCCAAAATTCTCGGTATACTGAATATTTTAATAATTTTCTGGTAGGTAGGTATTTGAAGTTTGAACTGATATATTGTTTCATGAAGAATGCAGAAATTAATAGCAAACTTATAGATACAACACACATTAATTTATCTGAATTACTATCATAGTTCGTGTTTCAAAGCATATATTACCGGTATTTTGAAGAAGATTCAATTTGATCTAACAGATCCAAATACCTCCATCACATGTTAAAACTAAAATATATTATAAATATTAGAAAAAGTTGAAAAATCTGATTATTTTATAGTATTACATGTTTTGTTGCTTGTTCAGGATATTCACAACTTACACATTAATAACATCAAAGTATTAAAAAAGTAAATTTTAGGGAATCGCATCATCCTGTGCCTAAAGATAGGATAGTAAAACCACAGTGAAAATTACAATTTTTAAATCTACCCTGGTAGCCTAGTTCCAACTGAATCTCGTCATTCTGGGTCAAAGTTGAATCCAGAAGTTAGCTTGTTGACACTCAACCATGTAAAACATTTTGTTACAAAAGTTAGAATATTAACAAGTTCTTGAAACATCTCTTACTTTGAAGTTGGGTCATGAATGTGGCTAAAAATTACATGTGTAAAACTCTCAAATGAGTATGCTATATAATTATTCTCTCTTGACGAACGCGGCATTAAGTGTAGGCTACGTTTACACAGGAAGCCATGATGGGAAAGAATGTCAGTTACACCCGCCTCAGTGGCCGATTGGTCTGAGACGTCAGTTCCGTATTAGACTTGCTTGCTGATGGCGGGGAGATCAAGGTTCGAATCCCGGTCGGATCTACTAAGAGTGTCTTTTCCTAAATTTGCTTCCCACTCTCTCTCCACGCAACTGCGGGTATATTACCTCGAAATTGCTTTCTTCCTCATCCCTACCGCATTATAATAACTATCATATATGTGGATAACCTGAACATGTAAAGAGATGTGATGATAAACAAAAAGTCGGTAACCTGGTTATGTTAGATGACTGTACTAACACACTACATTCATGCAGCACAGGCTTACTTCCCTTAGTATGGAAAGCTCTGAATTAATAATCTATGCATCCCTTTTGTGAGAACTGCTTGCTGATTGGTCAGGAGGGCAAAGCGTCGAGGTAAAGATAACTGCACCAAGATGACGGTTATACAATAACAAGGACTCATACGGTGCCTCTGAATGAGGTCTGACAAATCTGATTTGTAATCTTAAGAACCAAGATACGAACAGGTATTTTAAGGTCGGTAACCTGAGTAAAGGTCAGTGTTTTTGCAGTTTTTATAGCAACACTTTTTTTGTTGAAAATAAATCCAATATTGAAACATAGAGTTAAATTAAACTCTGTGTTTCTACTGGAGCAATAATTTATTTTAGCCTATAAAAACTGCATAAAAACTTCCCTTAAGTTGCCTTCCTCATATCCCCACTTTAAGTCCTGGTGCGTTCCACTCGGTCCTTGTATGTTATCGACATGTCGCTTCTTGTGTCACTAACTTGTAGGTATTTTGTAGTTGTTTAAATAAGAAGCCTCAGCAGTAGAGTACAGTAGTTCTGTATTAACATTTAACTTTCACCAGTTTCAATAAATATCATCAAAATTTACTCAAAGCTGTGTTGTCTTTGTGATGATCCCTCCCCTTGCCAGTCTCACAGATCTGAATGATTGCACATGGATAATATGTTGGCATTTAAATTGTAGGCACAAGCTACTCGGTTATATACCTAGTAAAAGTTACAAGACTCAATACAATAAACTCATTTATAAATAAAATAAATAAAATGATAGAATTGGCGGAAAATAAATCACAAATAAACTTAAAAACACTGACATATTTCAATGGTCTTATTGCATCTTGCTTATGAAGTACTAAAGAAGTGCAATAAGAGCATCAAAATATTGAAGTGTATATAAATATGTGTTAGTGTTTTTACTTTTATTTGTGATTTATTTTTCCATATTGGTATCATTTCATTTATGATATATTTTGCTTAATGCACATTATTTCATACATATTATTTTAATTTATTTAAAATTGTTTAGCCTATGAAAGTTATGAAAACTTTTTTTTTCTAAATAGCGCATTTAATGTGAAAGCTGTAATTACTTAAAACTGAGAAGTAGGAATGAGGAAGTGCAACCACATAAGCTTTCAGAAAAGATGGGTAAACCCTGCCGCCATGTAACCTGGTCAGAATTCAAGCCCCAACCTCCTTGTCAAGCTAATGGTGACCATGTGCAATGATCCTCTAATTTACATAGAGGGCTTACAATAGTTGTAAATTTAAAAAAAGTTGCTTCCTTCTAAGAATTAAAAAAACGTTTACTTTTAAATATATAAAGTTAAATATGTTAAGTTAATATTAAATCCCTGACCTCTTTGTCACTGTTAAATTACACTAGGCAAGTTTGGCGTTAAGACTGTGTGCCGATGTAGGTTTAAAATTATTCATAAATATTTATCTCTAAAATCACTTTTTCTTAACATAAAGTGATGTAATTCCTAAAATATTTTACTACAGAGCTATAATTTAATACAGAAAACTATTCTAATAATTTTTAGAACAATTCACATATTATGTTCATTACCTATTTTATATGTTGATTTACATTATTTGAACTTAGCCACAAAATCATTAATGAACTCTTACTATTTCATAAATAAAAGAGGATCACATAACAGAAATAGAAAAGAATAAAATGGAGAGCAAATAAAATAAGGTTGACTTGATCCTAAAATGTGTACCATTTTCTTCCCTGCTCCACACTGGAACCAGTAATATTATATTTGTTTCTAATTGAATTACATTTTGCCGGTATCGTCAACACACGTTTTTATGGGAGTTTGTTGTGGTTATTTCCAGCACAAGAATTCAAATGAGGAGTTTCATCTGCATTCTCATGTCACAACATGTCACAACCAAGATGAGACGTTTGAGAATCTCAGGCAACTACTGCAGGAGGAAAAATTTCGACGGCAGGTGAATAACAATAACAGATTATCATATCAGTACCCTCAGAATTCTTCACTAGCTGTTCTCAATGATTCATACAATTTTTATCATCAGTTAAAATGTATATGTATATGTAAATGTATACATTGACAGATAAATCTGATGAAACATTCAAACATGACTTTAATTAAAGTCAGACCTGCCTCGGTGGCGTAGTTGGATAACGCGCTAGTCGTGCTGAGCCTGACTGCCGAGGACGGAGAGATTGAGGTTCGAATCTCGGTCGGATGAACTGGGAGGGGTTTTTTCCTAAATAGTTTTCCACTCTCCCTCCATGCAAATGCGGGTTCACTTCCTCTATTCAACCTTCCCAATTCCTAATCCATTAGCGTAATTAGTACTTAAGCGTATAACCCGAACAGGTAGTAAGACGCGGTGCTAAAAAAAAATTAAAGTCAGACTTTATACTTAACTTTTTCTCTTCCTACTGTATATTACTACCTGTCTGACTTAAGCACATTTAACCACATTAATGTGGTAGGTATATTATTAAGTGTTCTATCTTTTGACAGATCCATTAGTTTGTCCAAATTGGGTCTTCCAGCATATCTTATCTGCATCCTTTTTTTAGATCCTGAAACTTCATCTTCATTCATTGTTTGAGGTTTTCATTTACTCTTCTTAAAACGTCTTCGTCAGTCACCTGATATGTCCATTTTATCCCCTTTATCCTCCTGAGGCACCACATTTTAAAGCTTTTCAAATATTTATTATCTTTTTTCCTTGGGGCCCTTATCACAGCTCCATACACTTCACCAGTTTCTTCCGCATCTCCAGATTCATTTTGCTAGTCAGAAATTCCTCTTGCGGAAAGCAGCTTTTGTAATTGATATGCTTGGTTTTATCTCCTGTGTACACTGCTCTTCTTAAATATTTGAAATGTTTCGTATTCTCCAGCTACTGATTTATCACCTCGATGTTCAGTGTTTATTCTTTCCGGGATATACTCATTACCTTTGACTTTCCGATGTTAATTTCCATTCCATACATTATTGGTAGAATTTTAGAGGAGCTATGCTCACATTTATGGGGTGAGAGGTTGAAAAACCAGTTATTAAAAACCCACCATTATTAAATCTGGCCGGGATTCAAACCATAGACAAACCAAACCAGACAGAACTTACTCTTTAGTCCTCGTGCCCACCGATGCAGGTTAGTTAACTGATTGCAATACATTTTGTACCAACCCTATCAGATTGATCTCATTTAATTCAAATTGCAAAATTATTGAAGTAACTATGTCATTATAAGATATATTGCAATAATTCTTATGGGAGGTCTGCTTTAAAAATAAACTTGAATTATGAAATAGTTTATGCACTTAAATAGTTAGTTTATGAACAAAGCTTTTTCTTTGGACACATTGAAAAAATACCTTTGGGAACAACTTTTATTTGTCTTAATATTTCATAAGAAAGGAAGGCTCATTGTTAAACAGGTTTGCTTCTAAAGATTTTTTTTTCCTTCAAAAATATAAAGTATTTTAAATATTTTTATTTCTATTATTTCAATATTTCTGGTAGTTTTGCAAAACTATGTCAAGTTAATAATATTTTTCTGCCAGGCTCTTAACACAAGTTTACCAACTTATAAACAGTGAATTACCCATATTTAATGGTCTTTCTCAGTAAAAACTAATAAATTTTGACCCAACAATGGTGCCAACCCAAATCGGAAATGGCGGGTGATATTTAACAACTGTGCCAACTGTTAAGAGGCAATACAAGTAATAATAATAATAATAATAATAATAATAATAATAATAATAATAATAATAATAATAATAATTTTTTGCAGTGTGTGCTTCATAACTCTACACTCAAGGAGTATAAGCTTAACAAGTTTGTGGAAATATTTGTTGCAATGGCACATCCTTAGCAGCGAAGTATCCTGACATCTACCCTCGGTAAGGGAAGGCAGGATATATAATTTATTTCAACATTTTCTGCCTCTAGAAGCTGTTTAAGATAGAGGTGGTGTTGGTGTTGTTGTTGTTGTTGTTGTTGTTGGTGTTGGTGGTGGTGGTGGTGGTTGTAGTGGTGGTGGTGGTGATGAGGGGAATTTCATGGTAATTAGGAGCAGGGCTGTAAAGAATATGAAAATACGAGACAAAATTGCAAACATGGCATAGGCCACATGTTAATATACCTTGCAAACAATGTTTGAAGGGAAATGCTGAGCTTTCGTTCTTCCCTCTGTTCCTCTTGTTTGTGTGACTGATGGCTACATGCTGGATTGCTCATGCACACCACCTTTAACATATATGGCTTGTGTCCAATTATGCAAAACTGGATTAAAACACACAGATTTGTATGCAAATTAATGGTAAGTCATAAATAAAAATCATATCTTTGCTGCAGTTTTCATCAAATTGTAAATATCTGATGCATCATAAACTGTTGTTGTTAAATCCAGTTTTTCGATTTTGGGTCAGTACACGACCTTGGGATGTAAATGAGTTACCTCTGAAGAGAAGAATGTTGATTAAAGTAATTTAGTATTTGAATATCGGTTTGTCCAAGCATACAGATATTTAAAATTGTGGTGCTGAAGTTAGTTATGTAATTAGGTCTGTTGGTTCATAAGTCATATGAAGTATGTGTAGTGATAGGTCATCTTTCATTATTACTCTGGTTCATTATCGGTAGAGAGCAGAGTCGCTGCTTGACGAAGCTCAGGTGAAACTGGATTCTCTGGAGGAAAGTTATCGGCTCAGCAAGGGAGAGTCAGAGGTACGGCTCGGACAGCTCAGTACCAGAGTTTGCAACTTGGCGCAGACTGTGCATGGGGAGCAGGAAAGGGTTCAACGGCTTCAAGACAGCCGCTGTCGCCTGGTTCAATACCTGCATGTTCTAGCTGTGAGTATCCCCCAACAAAGTGGGAGTAGCTGCTTGAATAAGTATCAACTAACGGCTTTCTAGTTAAAATTAAGTACTGTAAGCAAATTTAAATCAAACAAACCTTTATTTTCAGAAATTCAAAAGAAGGTTAAATTATATATATGTATATATATATAATATTAGATGTATGAATTTACATTTAGATTAGATTATATATATATTATCTTTAAATTTAAATGTATATAAAGATAGATGGACATATATATAGATAGATATATAAAAAGATAGATGGATAGATAAATAGTGATAAATAGATGAATAGATACCTATACATTTCTTTATTTCTTCACTGTCTGAAGATTTGTATATTTTACTTACAAAATATTGCTGTATGTTGCTTATAAAAATGTCAGTCATTTGTGACATAAAACTCAAAATGCTCCCATTGTGATGCCCAGCTATTTAAGAAGGAGAAAATACATTCAACAATCACTTTAGCACTTGTTGTAAGATAACATCCTTTAGACTTAAATAAATGAAAAAATAGTATGAATTTAATATTGTTTTACACACAAATATTACCCTATTGAAATTTAATCTTAACATTTTATTTTGTGTTTCTATATTTTAGAGATAAACAAACTTGTCTTGGCATTTAAATAGCTTTGGTAATGTCAGAACATATTTTGGCTTTACTGCTGCCAATTATTCACGCAACAACGATAATAGGATTTATAGTAACACATATTTCAGATTTCAATAATAGACAGCATAATATAAGCATACAATTCTAATTTGTAATTTAAATTTTCTTTAATTTAGGCTACTATTTAATATTGATGAAGAATTTGAATACTCCTTCTCTCTGCATATTTTACCCAGTATTAAACAAATCAAGGGAAACTAATATATAATTTATCGAGAATGACATTGCTTACATTTTCGACAAGAGGTTTAGCCATACATTATCGTTGCACACTAAATATTGACATTATTATCTGTGTCAGGAGAAACACAAGATAAAGGCGAATGCGATTGGAATTAGATATCTAAGAAAAGTATGTGGACAAATTCGTATGGACAGAGTCAGTAATGAATGGGTGCTGAAAGAGTGAGGTTTGATAGGGAATCCAATAGGTCAATGTGAAAGACGTATCTTATGTTGGTTTGGGCATGTTGAGAGGTTAAGTGTGGATTGAGTGAAGAAGCAAATATATAAAAGTAGAGTGTGTGAATCAAAAAGAAGGCTTAGGCTATGTAAGATATGGCTGAATGGGGCAAAAGAATTTATGAAAAAGAGAAACATTAAGCGTTTTAAGAATAAAAGAGCATGTATGACTCGGTGTATGGATGTTGTTGAAGCGAAGAGAGTATGCAAGACTAGGGAAGTGTGATGAAAATTAGTGAGAATGGATTAAGTACGGAGTTGTTGTTTTTTGATCTATGTGTACAGTTTTTTGCCTACCCCATAAGGTAATGACATGATTAGGTATGTATGTATGTATGCACTAAACTTAAATAATAATATGTGCTAATTGATGTATACAATTATGTTGCTAAATGGTAATAGTTGCTAGCTCTGATAAGTAACCATTGTAATTGCTGTATCACTATAATAATAATATATCTTGCTCACTATCTCACAAATATAATGATTCAAACTGTATTGAATAACGCAGTGCAGTCTATCAGAGGAACACCGTAAAAACCGCATCATGACAAACCAAGCAACAAGCCGCTTGTCTAGACAACCTTCGCCTGGTGCGGAAGAAGCAGACAGGCTGAGAGCTCGGATAAAACACCTGAGGCTTGTGTCAAGAACGTCTGAGAACCACAGAGTGCAAAGGCTTAAGAAGGTGGTGGTCAAACTAAGGTCTCTCTGCCACTCTGTGGAGAGACGATATCAGGTCAGTATGAACCTACGCAGGGACATAGAATCTGTACCTAAAGGCACAATAAACATTCTTCGAGTCTTGGTCCAAATTACTAGGTATTATTATATAGTGTTAGTTTTGCAATGCATGTTTGTATATAACATGCATTGTTACTCCTTTCAACAGATGAAGGGGAGAGGAACATAGCCTAGGTCATGGTCATTTTCAACTCACTTGGGAAAATTGGGCTCATGTAATATGTTTTCCTAAAAATAATTGTGGAATGTTATTTTATATAAATCAAGATTTTCCATATTTTTTTGTTAAATAATTTGGTGCATTACAACATACATATATAGGTTTAAAATACCTATAACAATAATGATAAAATTCTTTACTTAGTATGTTTGAAACATAACACAAAAAAACACAATGTAATGTTTACAATAAAAAGCAGAATACATTTCACACTTTACATTGCTGCCACTAAACAACGAGCTTACTCTCCAATAAATAACTCTGTGACTGCCCAATCCTTTGAACAAAGTATTTAGGAATAATTGTGAGACATTAAACACAGCGTCTTAAGCAAGGGAAAAAAATGCATTGATAGAGAATAATAGGACATATAAAAGAATAAATGGTACAGTACACCGCACATACTTTCTCTCTCTTCAATTAAAAAAAATAATTGTAATATTTCTAGGATGAAATAATACACACTGTTGCAGAAACACTCCATCAAAGAGCGTTCATGTAATAATATACACTGTTACTAAAACATTGAAAAAAGAGTGGCCTCTTTGTCCACCAAAGAGCGTAGCCATCAATTTCATATTTCAAAGTAGGCTGGCTACTCCATTAAAAATATACACAATTGATTATAACTCAGAAACTCTTGGTTTTATAAAAATATATTTCAGATTGAAATATTTTTAATTCTAACAGTATTACAACTTTACATCTTACTTACTTAATTTACTTCATATCTAAAATAGTGAAATGATTAAAGTTAGAAAGTTCTGTTTATCTGCTCAAAATCATTTTCATGGAAAAATGAAAATTGGCATTTTGCTTGTAATGTTAAACAGCGCCTAGATACAAAATTTAATCAAAATCGTTAGAGCAGATTTTGAGAAAATCGATTTTATTTCTTTTTGCCCTTCATAAAACTACCCTTAATGCCTTAATGTTAGGAATAGATATCTAATTTCAAAAATGCCTCGAAAGGACCTTTTGAAAACCTTAGATACCAAGTTTCAGCCTGATTGGTAAAACGGTTTTGGCTCTAGTCCAAAATACTTACGAATGAGGTGGACAAACAGACAGACAACATTTATCAAAATCTCTAGTTCTATTTATTTGACTATCACAATACTTCTCTTGTCGAGGGATCAAGAGAAAGTAAAATAGATTAACACGTGTTAGAAACATAAGGCATATACTTTACTTTACATCCATTAGTGTTTTTTATTCAAGCCATATATTTTCCACTATCTGCTGGCTAAGCCATAGGACATATAATGGAGAAGAATTAAATATATCAAAGTAAAATCTCTTTTCATCTTTTAGCTACATATTTGTTTACTCTACATTGAGGATTATTACTAGAAAGTAGATTTCGTTAAGATTCTTTCATTAATAAAATTATGTTCTTTATAAGTAAATAGAGGTTTTCCCCAAAGAGTTAATAAAAGCTAGTCAGAGCCGCGACTAGAGGGTGAGGGGTGGGGGGGCCAAAGGGGTCAATTTCCCTGGGCCTCGCATTCCAGGGGGTCACATTTCCTCCAAAAATTATTAAATTAAATTTATAGTTATTATTCTAAATTTCGCATCAAATAGTGTACATATAATTAACAGTAATAAGTATTCACTTAGTGATAGGATTTCTTTCCATATTCCTGAAAACCCTAACTTTATGTAATTTAAGATTTACGTTATTCGAGTAATGTGCTGCAGTACAGTAGAATACGCCACCATTGTGTTACCGCTGTCGGTCCATAGAAAACTAACAGTGTAATGGTACAGAGAGGAATTTACTTATGTAACTTAATTTGTTTGCATTTAATAAAGTAGAATCATTTAATGGGTTGATATTATTCAATAAAATATGAGAAATCATTAAGTACTTAACATAAATACCGAGTATGTTTCAATATATTATAACGGGTTAGTGCTAAAACTAAAAAACTGCCGTACAAAGGGAGGCCTCCGATTTTTTTTTTCGCCTCGGGCCTCACATTTTCTTAAAACGGCCCTGGAGCTAGTTACGGTTAAGTTAATTATTCATAAGGTTTGGATAAGTTCATCTATTTTATAGAGTGTTTGGTTAAATCATGTTGTTTAAATTTAGTTGAAAGATGACACCTAGACACAAGGATTGAACCGGGGATTCCTGTCTCACGTATCAACTTGCAGAGGAGTGAGGTGATACGTTTTTGTTTTCTGAAATTTTAGGCATATCTGGGGGGGTATATCCATTGCTTTTAGAAATGAATCAAGTGTAACAAAAGTATGTATTAATGTACTTACTAATTGTATACACTTTTTTTTCATGCAAACCCATTGTCTTTCCATGCTGTGTTGTTTGCAGGGCATGTTGTATTTGATGGGAAGACAGGTGCAAGGTATAGCCGAGTCTATGTGTGGGACCTCCCTCTCTACCATTCAGCCGCTGCTACCCTCTCTGACACCCACACAGATGGCCCACTGGTTTCTACAGGTCCAAAGTTTGGCTGAATGGATACAAGATCATGCCACTTCCCTTCCAGCCTTGTCAACATCTGTGAGGCAACATGACCATGTTAAGATTGAACAATCTGAGGTTTCTGGTGAAGCTTTGGTAAACAATGATAAACAACTAGTTCCTACAGTTACCGCAATGCCTGAATATGGTTGGAACTCAACACTAAAAAGCTCCTCAGAGGATTGTTGTAGGAACTCACTTAAGTCCCCAAACCATATCTGTGAACGCCCATTACCAACCTCCAAAGAACTGCATGAGCATTGCTTTACTTCGGAACTCGAAGATAACTCAAGTAACTCGAAGATAACTCAGTGTAACAGTCATTTAAAATCTTCAGAAGGGTTGTGCTATGAATCGGACAGACAGAATGAGTTGCATACAGAATCAATATCCAAAGTCATACCTAACCAAAACATTGATCAAGAACATGATTTATCAAGGGGTCACTTAAACTCAATAGAGTTTCCGCCAGCATCCACTGTTATGGGCGGAACAAGTTTTAACTCCAAAAGCAAATTAACATGTAACCAAACAAAAAATATAGAAAATGTGCCCTGTTTTCAAAAGAGGTATTTATTTTCTCGAAATCATAGCTTAGGTGTAGAAACAAACTTAAGTATTTCCTCAAGTCAATATGGTGTTTTAACAAGTTCAGAGGAGAAAACTTCTCATAAAGATGATGTATTTGCCTTGGAAAACATCTCTAACCCTAAGATATGGTTTAGCAATAAAGATGAGGAAAAAAGTAACTTTTACAACCAGAGTGGTCCTGAAGATTCCAAGTCTAAATTACATCTTAGTTTAGTTCCAACAAAAAACAAAATAATTTCAAAGAGCAAAGGAAATCACGTTCCTTTTATGGACTCAATGAATGTCTCATTATTCTTAGGTAATTCAAACATTGAGACAGGCAAAAGTCAAAATGTGGGAGATCAAAATAAATATATTGTTTATTCAAAGGATATTTTAGAAATGGACCAAAGTATTAAAAATGAAGATGTTGATAGACCAACCAATTCTTGCAGCGGTAATTTAAAGGAAGGTGTCATCACCCGATCCATGAAGAATTCAATGCAGGGTGGAGAACAAAAAACGGATCAAGATATCAATTCTTATTTAAAGAACAAGTAAGTTACTTAATAAACTTTCCAAAATACCATAGATTATGTTGAATGGAAAACATACTCATATTATTTAAAGTCTATTACTTATGAAAGTAGAAGGGTTGTCATTCACAATGAAGCAAGGCTGAATATAATATTGTTGGAACCGACTCCACCATTGGCTGGCCTCTGTTTATCTTGAGCTTGCCACACTCTGATAGTGGTTGAGGGGGGCGAAGCAGGTCCAGACGATTCTTCTGTTGTCCACCCACCAATGCTTGAACCGGTGAAATCCCAATGGTTGTGTAGGGAGCAATTCTATAATCGGTTAAGAAACTGTGTAAGACTGTGTCAAGTTGGGATGGTGGAACCTCCTCTAGGGCTGCACAGAGACAATGTTTTATTGTACTCACAATAGTCTATGCAGCACCATTAGTTCTTAGTGAAAATGGGGCTCCATGCTTCCACTTCCTTAGGAATAGCTGAAGTTCCTCAACTTAAAAGGATGAATATATGTCTGAGACAAAGTGTGCTAGTTGGCCAAATCAAGCAAAACTTTTCGCAAAAATTGGATTTTTGTTGATCACCAATATGAACAATGTTGAGAACCTGACCACTTATTGTGAGCATCTATGATGGCCAGGCAGTATTTATCTACCCCCCCCCCCCCCCC
>CABFWO010001348.1:28282-46469 GCA_902155825.1 Timema genevievae
AATAATTCACATCAGCAACCTAGGGTCCATCTTGAATAATAAGGGCGGTATACACCCCTAAAGATAGAGCTAAAAACGACTGTTGTGTGAAATATTATGAAAACTGCTTAGGGTATTACAACGAATATTTGTATACTACTTATTGAAACCTTGATCATTAATAAATTAAATGTGCTGTTACCGTTACCCACCCCCATTATGCAATAAAGGGGGGGTTGTAAGACTTTTTTCTGCAATACAATATGTAAGAGTAAGTATTGCCAATTTTGATTTAAGATTACAAAACATGGAGTAAAAATTAACAAAAAATAGAGGTGTATTGAAGAAACTGTCTAGCTTTCCCCGTTTCCGAGATAATCATGCATGTTTGATTTCAAAGACAAGTGTTAATTCCTGCCAGGTAAGGAGCCAGTATAGCTATGTTGCCAGCTAAGTTAGATACATTTGTCTCTGAGCCCAAACTTGTGTGATTATCTCGGAAACGGGGAAAGCTAAACAGTTTCTCCAAGACACCTTTTTTGTTAATTTTTACTCCATGTTTTGTAATCTTAAGTCAAAATTGGCAAAACTTAATCTTAAATATTTTATTGCAGAAAAAAGTCTTACAACCACTGCTTTTTTACATAATGGGAGTGGGTAATGGTAACAACACTATTAATTTATTAATGATCAAGGTTTCAATAAGTAGTATACAAATACTCGTTGTATTACCCTAAGCAGTTTTCATAATATTTCACACAACAGTCGTTTTTAGCTCTATCTTTAGGGGTGTATACCGCCCTTATTATTCAAGATGGACCCTAGGTTGCTGATGTGAATTATTTCATTTTCACCTAAGGAATAGCCTGCCAAAGTTTGATGCAATGTTTTAGATACACGTTGTATATATAGTATGAGAGGATATTATTTTATATCAATAAGCTACTAGCTATAATAATACCATTGTGATTCTTTATGATTACAATTGCTGACCTTTCACTTGAGCTCTTCAAATGATGTTCGACTGGCTCAAATAACTATGAAGTAGACTTTATTAGTAGTATGAAATAATATTGAATACACTTCTTTATTCAAAGTTAGTAAATCATTAGTTTGTTCCTAAAATATTTTTGATATTGAAATATTGAAAATAGTTTCAAAGTAGCAATACAATTACACACTCTGGTGGTTGAATGGTCTAGGTCGTCAATCACTTTTGCTATAGACTGGACTGCTGGTGACAAGGAAATTGAGGTTAGAATCCTGGTCGGGTGTACTGAGGGAGGTTTTTCCAAAATGGTTTTTCACTATCCCCCCACACAAATGCGAGTACACGTCCTTTAAATTCAAACTTCCTCTTCTCTAGATCATTAGCATTATTAGTAGATATGCATATAATCTGAACAGGTAGTAAGATGTGTGCTAAAAAAACTGATAAATATATACCGGTAATAATTTATTTTTCAGCACTTTAGGTACGTACCAATAATACCGTCCAATACTTCATTGGTAAAAAAGGACAACATATTATATGATAGTGTATTTTAAGCCTATAAGTAGATTTTTCAACTGTCAGAAAAAGCTTAAACTTACCATATTTACATTATCAGCAATATAAGGATACATAAAATGTAAGAAAAGATTCTGGAAAGAAGAATTAGGAAAAGCGTGAAGGGAAGCTGGAGAGAGGAGCAACATGGATTCAGAGAGGTCGACAATAGATTTAAAATTTGGAATTGGACAGTTGATGGAAAAGAGGTGTGAGTTGGGAAAGGATTTAGTAATAGCATGATGGATGTAGGAAAAACTTATTATAGTGTGTATGGAAAAAAGTATGGAAACCAATGGAGGGGGCTGGAGTAGAAAGAGGAGTGGCTAGGAGAGTAAGGAATATGTATGATAATAATGAGTTATGTAAAGACGGAGAAAGAGTGGACAGAGTGGTTCCAATTAAAAGATGGAGTCAAGCAGGGAAGTGCACTCTCACCATTTCTATTTGTATTGGTGATCATGAATAAAGTGACAGAGAAACTGGGTAAGGAGAAAATGAAAGCAATGATGTTTGCAGATGACCTGATGGTATGGGGGGAAAATGAAGAGGAAGTACAGGAACACATGCAGGAACACATGCAGGAATGAAATGAGGAGGTGAAAAAGTGTGGAATAAAATTTAGCATGGAAAAAAGGGAAATGATGGTGATGACAAGGCAGAGAACAAGGCAAAGGAAGGTGATATAACTGAATGGAATAGAGGAGCAGAAACTTGGACTTTGGATAAAAGAGAAACAAGGAAAGTGGAGACCATTGAAATGAAGTTTTTGAGGAGCATGTTAGCTGTCACCAGAAGAAATAGGATTAGGAATGAAGATGTAAGGTATATAGGGGGTACATAAGATAGAAGAGGAAGCTAGGATGAGATGGAATGGACACATAATGAGGATGGGATTCCAAGATTAATTGATATGAAGTATGTAGGGAAGAGACCACGAGAGAGACCAAGGAAGGGATGGGAGGAACAGATAGCAGCAAGTGTTCAAGTGAGAGGAGGAGAGTGAAGGAGGAAAAATGGTGGAAGGACAGAGGGAGATGGAGGCATTTTACTAAACAGACCCAGCCAAAGGCTGGAAACAGTTCATGATGATGATGATGATGATGATCAGGAATTTTAGGATACAGAAGTTTATTCTCTATTTCCCTACCCTCACCCCTTATTTTTCCAATAACGCAGATCCCACTACCCCTCTCCTCACTCCACCAAGGGCCTGGTTTCACTGAAGAGTGCAAATATGCTCTCGTGTATAAAAACAGTGCAAATTTGCACCAAAAATGCAACTTTTTTTTATTTGCTCCATTTTTCTTTTCACTAAACAAATATTAGAAAAAAGTTCGAAACCAACATGGTGGTTCATAAATTATACATAGATCTTAAAAAGGCCTACAATTCAGCTAAAAGAAAGAAACTCTATGAAATTGTAGTTAAGTTTAAGATTCCCAAAAAACTTTTCAAGCTAATTGAGGTATGTTTAACTGATTTGCGTGTCAGGAATTGGGTTGAACGTCACTTATCAGACACCTTTGAAATACATAATTGGTTGAAACAAGGAGATGCGCTTCCCTCATTACATTTTAATCTAGCCTTAGAGTATGATTATTAGGATAATGCAAGAGAATAGGGAAGGGTTGACATTAAACGGTACAATGCAGCTACTAGGATATGTAGATGATTTAGCTTTGTTAGGTAATAGTAAGGAAGCTATTGCAAGAAATACAGAAATCTTATTAGACGCTAGTAATAAAATAGGCTTATACGTGAACACTGAAAAGACTAAGTATATGATCACACAGAGAACACAGATTGAGGACGATAATTTATATATTGTTGCGAACAACATGTCATTTGACAGGGTTATTGAGACTTAAATATTCAGGAACAATTTTAAAAAGCAATAACAATATTAGATTTGAAATTAGGAAAAATAATGCATTCAGGAAATGCATACTATTACTCAGTCAGTAAGTGATTGACATCTCGCCTGCTTTCAAGGAATGTAAAACCCAAAATGTACAAAACAAGAATTTTACAAGTTATTCTCTATGGGTGTGAAACGTGGTCTCTTATCTTACATGATGAAAACATATTCAGGGTGTTCGAAAACAAGGTGCTTAGGAAGATATTGGGTTCAAAAAGGAATGAGGCCGCTGGGGAGTTACATACCCTGTACTCACCACAATATGATGTTAGGATAATCAAGTCTCATAGATTACGGCAGACAAGCACTGTGAACGGGAGAATCTAGAACTGTGTTCAAGGTATTGACTTACAAACCCAATGGGAAGAGACCATTGGGAAGACCTAGATGCAAATGGGAGTGTAACATTAGAAAAGACCTAAAAGCGATAGGGTGTAATGAGGGGGACTGGATAGAACTAACTTGAGATAGGGAGAGGTGGCTTACTTTTATAAGTGTTGCAATGAACTTTCGAGTACCTAATGTCATAGAGTAAGTAAACAAGAAGAAAACCGTTGGTAAGAACGATGGCTATGTCAACATAACGTCATCCACGTGGAAAATTTACTTCCAGAGTCGATGCTACTTTATTTAAAATCTTTAATGAAAATGGCAGGAAATACAAGCATTAATAAACATTTTTCCTGAATTAGTGCCTAATGGCTTGGAAATGTATAACAAGACAGTGTAGAAACACTATACAGTAATGTAAAGTAAGTGATAGTGAAGGAAGTCAACCTAACTATCCTTTCAGGTTGGCTTCCTTCACTATCAATTACTTTACATTACTGTATAGTGTTTCTACACTGTCTTAAATTAGATGTCTTTCTTTGGATTTAGTGGGATACAAAACCTCTTTAGATTCAGAGGAAGATTTCACATTTGGTTGTTTTATTTGAAGCGGTTTTGTTTTATTTTATGTTTTTTGTTTAAAGGAATGCAATACAATTATACTATTGCAAAATGCAACAATACCTGGTAAATACATTATTATCTTTGTTACCACCATAGATTTTTTGATTGAAATAAATTGAGGGGATCGAGGCAAAAACATTATAACCTTCATTTGACTACAAAATGTGTTGGCAGTAATTTATGGTTGCATACCACTTGAACTACAAGTTGTTTTTATAGTCAGTCAAGACCTTTAGGATAAATAATATCAACGAATATTTTACTTATTTTTATAGCTAGATTTAAAGATTTTATAGACGTTTAAATAGTGAAAATATTCCTTCCAAATCAATGAGGGTTATCATGTTTTTGCCCCGACCTTCTCAATTGTGTACTTGTAAGATGCAGTATGTTATTTTAATTCCTTTATCAGTAATTGGAGTACAAATAAATAAGTGTATTATGAGGCACTACAATAATATTCTGCCATTTCAAATATATCGAAGAGATATTATTTAAAGGTTGTATATACTCTTTAGTGTGGACAAATAAATGTTGAAAACTACTCTCAAACCTTGCCTGTTCTTTTTAATGAATACAAATCTAGGTGCGTCTTTCAAAGTTGCTTCCTTTAGTGAATCTATGCCCGGTTGTATAAAGAAACATGAGTCTTAACTTGTGCGCAAGGTAGAGACAATTAGTTATCACTACCTGCCTGCCTTATGAATATTGCTGAGCCCTTTTCTACCATTTATAGGTTTATTTATTAGTTTTTTTGGTCACAATTTTAAACTAATATTGCAATACTATATTTTTCCACTTTTACTTGGTTTTGGTACGGATATCTGTACACTTATATCTTCCTTCATTGTTTTGGATCCATCAGGGGCAGTTGGTAGCCTCGGGAGCCAGGCAAGCAGCTTTAGATGTGGGGTCGGGGGTGAGGGAAAATGTTCCAAGGCTTGTTTTTGTCTTTGGGTTTTAAATGCTTTATTTAAATAATTTTAGTTGCATAAAATTTATTTAATTATCATGTTGTATACATACAATTATGCTTAGTTAAAATAAATATGGCACAGAGAGTAAAAGATTTTACAAAATAAAACCACTAGAACAATCCGAATAAAACCTGTTATAGCAGTCCTGAACAAACGACTGACGTAAAACTGACACTACGCATGCCTCAACATTGACTAAGAGCCCTCGGTTGATCTTTTACTATTCTTTCATTGGCCGAAATACTCCGCGGTATTGAGATGCATTCCACATTTTTCTTAATTTTCTCTGCAGACACGAGTGTGTTTTATCCTCTTTCCTTCCTTTACATCTCTCTTGCCGTTTGAATGTCCTAGAAGCAAGTTTGAGTTTGATTCTAGTTGGTCCTCATGGCGAAGACAGACCCACACTCACGCTTGACAAATACAAAGCTCAAACGAAGCTGTGGCCAAAATTATAAACTATATTAGGTTTGCTATTTCAAAGTTATTTGTAATTACAAACTAAGGTTGTATTTCACTTAAAGTAGACAAGCAGCGCTTTCATTGCTTACATGGGCCGACTGCGCCTGGGATCCATCACTAAAGGTTATGAAAATCTAAATAATAATTTAATTTTAACAATGTGGCTGTAATGATTCTTAACTCAAAACAATTTGTTGACATTTATATTAGGTGCTTTATAACTTATTATTAAAATTTTTAGCTTATTAGTTAATCAGTTTCTTCATATTTATCATCAAAACACATTGTTCAATAATCACACTCTCAAATATATTTAGAATATAGAATATAACAAAACCTAGGTCAAGGGATTGGGTGGTAATGATTGATTTTCTCTAAGAGGCAGGCATTACCTATTCGTCCAATGGCAGCAATTTAAAGTGTGAACTGTGTTCTTTTTTTCATTGTAAAATCTATATTGTGTTCATCCCTTTTATATGTTTCTATCCACCTTTGCTGTACCTTCTACCAAGTATAATACAATTACCTCATAAAGTGAAAAAAGGTTTTCCTTATAGAAATATGTTTTAATAATTCATACAGGACATGTTTTACTACTTGAAATAAACATTCTAACTCTGAATTAGCACTCAAACACAACACATTAGGTCTTTAATATCTAAGGATTTTTTCTTGAACGTTTTGTTGACATTCTTTTCATAAATTCAAATTTTGATTTACGTTTGTTGCTGGTCTTGAAAAGTCGTGCGTTTTCTGAAAGAACTGAAAAATAAATATTTTAAAATATTTAAGAACCCTGCAAGAGTGAAAGTTAAAGTCCTGAATCTTTAAAAAATACATTCTGTCATTAAAATGCTTTAGAGATTTGAGAATGTAGTTAACAGACAACAATTAAACTACCACAGCAAACTATATTATCAGTGACTCAATAGTAAACATGGTGAGCTTCCTGAACAAATGACTGACATAAGGTAAGGTGTCAGACTTCTGATCTCAGGTTCGGGGTTCAATCCCCAGTCCGGCACAGATTTATCTGATTTCCAAACCCTTCCTTCACTTCTGACAAGACGTGTATTAATCACAACTTGTGAATGTGAGGAATGAGGTTCGGATCCCACGTTAAACTGTAGGTCCTTCATTTCATCTCACAATCACCCTACCATTACACATTAGCGTAAGTGCGTATAGCCTGGACGGGCAGTAAGACGTGGTGGTGGTGGTGGTAGTGGTGGTGGTGATGATGATGATGATGATGATAATAATAATGATGATAATAATAATAGTAAACATATTTTTTAATGTAAAATATATTCTAGGTTAGATTTTTAGCATTTATAAATTGAGAAATCTAAACAATAAGGAACCTTAAATAATTTTTGAAATATAATCAGAAACAAAATGTATTAAAAGATTTGAATATTCATTTTACTAATTTCTTTTCCTCTTTTCATAAAAAACAAAGAGGAATAACATGTCTTATTTTAAGCCTTGATCATAGCTTTCTTACTAAGTATGAGTCTTAAACGATTCATGAATTGGTATGTCTATTGACTTATAACAACTTCTTTACTTTGGAGCTGCCAGCCCCCCTCCCCCCACACTCCCCGCAATCCTCACCCCCTCCCAAAGAAGAATTTCTGTGTGCATTTGTAAATTAAAGATACACACAATCATACCGTGTTCCACAACTATCATCAGTGAGTCAAACAGTTTTCAATATTTGTAATGCTTACCACACTAATAAGAATACATTATTAAATATCCAGAACAAAGATAAATAAACAAAGCAACATCTAAGCCACTAATTAAATACAATAAAGGAACTGTATTGAGACAAGAGAATGGTTCTGACATCTCTCAACAGGGCTCAGCTTTTCTTTTGGAAAATATTAAGTTTCAGCAATGGGTTTTAAAATTTGTAATTTTCACTGGTTTAATATAGATGAGAAATTGCTCAAATTCATAGGTATTATTGCGTTGGTAGGTTAAAATCAAAATATTTTTTTTTATTGTTGCATTTGTTGTAACAATATTTTATGAGGCAATTAATTAGTACCTACATATTTTTAGTTGGACATAAGTATTTTGTATAAATTAGGTTTTTAGTAAGCTTGTATCTGCAAAATCAACTAAATGTTCTCTAGTTGATGTTTTTCTTCACAAAATTACATCTGTAAATAAATTGTGAAAGCAAGGCTCTTTCAACAATGGAAAAAAATTATTTTTTTATATAACAAACCAATTGATGAAGTTTTTTCTTTATAACAAACATTTATAAGCTATAGTTTATGATTTAAAATTAATAATTTATCTTTATTTCATGAAATTAAATATTTTTTGTTGTTGCCATTACTCAAAAGAGACTTGTAGCAATACGGTAATGTGAATGTCTTTGTCAGTCAAAACTCTATAAAACTTAAATATATTAAGTCACATTCTTGAGACTTGAACTTAATCATATTTTTACAAGCCCCGTTTAAGATGATAAATATAATCATAGTTGCAAGATGGATAGATTCTCCTTAAATATAAGTGAAAAATATATAATGGAGATAACAGATTATAAGTTGCTTGCATGACACTTGAAAGCTGCACTCATTAAAGATTGGTTGCAGCTAGCCATATGTAACATTAGCTCAGTTTTCGGTGGACTTTATATTTGGTGACCATTCTCTTAGGTATTTGATTTAATTTATATCGTAATCTGTGCTAGAATAATTATACATAGTAGCCTACCTATAAAAAATTATAAGTAATTGGTTTTATGTCTACATATATAGCCAAAAATAAAGAAGAGTTGCGGGAAATGATGGACCAGCTGGTAGAGATAGGGAGAAGATATGGCTTGGAGATCAACATTGAAAAGTCAAAAGTTATTTCAAAAAATGAAGAGCCGCTGAAAATCAAAATTGGAAACCAGTCGTTGGAAAACATAGAGCAGTTCAAGTACCTGGGAAGTCTGCTGACAAAGGATGCCTTTTGCACTAAAGAAATTTGGTCGAGGATTACCATGGTCAAGGAAGCTTTCACCAAGAAGAGGTTACTGCTGACCAGCAAGTTGAGTTTGGAACTGAGGAAGAAACTGATGAAATGCTATATATGGAGCTGTATAGAGCAGAAACTTGGACTCTCAGGAAGATGGAAAAGAATTACTTGGAGAGCTTTGAAATGTGGTGATGGAGAAGACTTGAGAAGATCAAGTGGACAGACAGGGGGAGAAATGAACAAGTCCTAAGAAGAGTGGGTGAGAAAAGAACAATTTTGGATGATTCTTTGGTACAAAACAAACAGGATAGGACACATCCTTGGAAGGAGCTGTCTTTTGCACGATGAGAGAAAGAGGAACTTAGGAAGAAGGAGGGTTCAAATATTGGATGACTTTAACGAAAGAAGAAAATTCTGGGAGCTTAAGGAGGGTGCTGAGGACAGAAAATAACAACAACAACAACAATAACAACAATAACAACAACAATAACAATAACAACAATAACAACAACAATAACAACAACAATAACAACAACAATAACAATAATAACAACAACAATAATAATAACAATAATAATAATAACAACAATAATAATAACAACAATAACAACAACAACAATAACAACAACAATAACAACAACAATAACAACAATAATAACAATAATAATAACAACAATAACAATAACAACAATAACAACGACGACGACGACGACGACGACGATAATAACGATAATAACGATAATAATAATAATAATAATAATAATAATAATCAATCAATCAATCAATCAATCTTTATTTAGTATTTAAAGGAAAATTACATAATTGATTTTTTTGATACAATCCCGAAGTACCTAAAGGTACATCTTCAGGTCTTGTATAATAATAATAATAATAATAATAATAATAATAATAATAATAATAATAATAATAATTTCTATGACAATATCATTTATCAATTTTACTATTTTCAAAATAAGTGGAGTACCACAATGAGTTGAATATTCATTCAAAAATTTTAAAACATTAACAAATAATTCTTCATTTATATAAAAATGATGGAATTGTAAGTTTAATTTAGACTTCAGTTTTAACAGTCTCATAATTTTTTACCGTAATTTGGTTGGATTTGGGAGTCTATTATTTTTCTGCCCAATACAAGAAAAAATTCTATAGAGCAATATTTTCAGTTTTTGATACAACTTTTTCTCAATTTTGCTTTGTGCTAAACAAATACTAGGCGATAAAATATATAAACTAATAAGTCTCATCTTAATAAAATATTACCTTTAAAATACGTACAATTTTTTAAGATCATCTCAAAGTCAAGCACGAATTTAGAAATTGTAAAAGCGTGAGGGCACAGATATATTGAATGGTGAAACATTTGCGTGCGATGGTAGGCATATTTTCTCTTATCACGCGTCCTTCTTGCCAATTGCCTTGCCCAATGCCCACTGCCCACCCCTACCACCTCCCCTACCCCTGTCCACACTTCCATTCCATTCCATTCCATTCTATTAGTCTAAAAAAAAAATCAAATATTCTACCTAAAGAGGGGAAGGAGCCCGATGTGTACCCCCTTAAATTCGCGCTTGCTCAAAGCCATAATTCAATATTTAGAATTAATCTGCATTTTTAGTTCATTATCATAGTATCCACAGAATGCTGATGTTTGTTGTAAAAGCTTTCAAGAGCTCCGGTTTGGAACAGCTAAAATTATTTAATCAGATATTTTTTGTCAAGTTCTACAAACACTATAACAGGTATTTAATTGTACAACAATAATTTGGTAGTTTAAACATCTTAAATTACATATTAAACCAATTTTACAGCAAAAATATGCTATCTTTGATACGTCAATATAATACAACAGATGTAAGAAAAAAGTTAAACATGAAATCATTTGGAGATTTCATGGATTTTCTCCACGCAAGTTAAAACTTTCTGTTTGTCGTTTAAAAACATCAGTTTTTACTACAGTAGATTACTTTTCCAAGAAACTTTGTGAGCCTCAAAAAATGGTATCACGGGCCGCCAGTTGGAAACCCTTGACCCAAACGTTTTCCCATTAAAACTATACTTTCCTCAACCCTTCTCCATTAGCGTAGTTAACTGCTGATAGCCGAGACGCCCATATGCCATTAAGATGCAAAACACACACACACACACACACATAAAAATATATTGTAAATCACCCAATATTTTTAGTACATAAGTTATAATTAATCATAGACATACAATAGGTGTCATATTACAAAAGTCACAAACTATCTAAACTGTGCAAAAGTTACAAACGGTATAAACAGTGAAGTGAATGTCTAAAACATGTAAATTACCTACTAGAATGTTACCTATACACAGAGCCCTGCGTTTGTGGAGATCGCGATAATTCGCGAATGTTAGATATGGCATTTTTTCTTTCAGATGTTCACATTTCAGGTTACCCTGATTGCAAATATATGCTCAGAATTGTCGCGATAATTCGCGAAATCGGTGTTTTAGCGCGATATTCGCGATTTTAAACGATGTCCGCGATAATCACGATTTTCAGCATTCACGATATTTTTCTAGGTATAGTTTAGTAGTAACAGACCGCAGAACCACATTGAAAGTGGATAACATTGTTACCAGCTGCATGTTGCAGTTTGGTGATGTTGAGTAGTTATTTTGTATTTTTCTAGCCTAAATTGAGATTTAAAAATATAGTCACAATTTTTGTGAAGTAACAAGATGATTTTTGTGTAATATTTTGTCTTTGTGACTTGTACATACTTTTCCCGGACCAGCTGCCGCTAAATCTTACTTTTTTAATAAGTTGACAGCACATTTTTTTGCGGACTAGTGTTTTTTACCATTTTGTCCAAACAAAATGTAATTTTTGGTTTTCACTTCAATATGTTTAGTTTACCTGTTTCAAACATGGTCCTGGAAGTCTAGTTTTAACCCAACAAAGTCACCTTAATCACGAAAGTTTGGTAAAAACCACTTTTTTAACGCTTTTGTCTTAATTCGATAATTTCATCGCAAAAATAGATTTTTGTAATTCACCGCTTATTCACCGCTTTTGGGAAACTTAAAAATGAAATCGGGTTTTTTTATTCACCATAAAAGCAGGGCTCTGCCTATACAGCTTTAGCTTTTCTCTGTAATGAACAAACTACACAGGTTTTCATATTTGTGTTGATGTCCCCAAATATTAAGAATATTGGCCAAACTCCTTTGTACTAGAATAATGTATGTTTCGAGATAGAATATAAAAAATCATACATCAATATTGATGACTTATGTAAGATTTGATTCATTTAGAATCTGATGAGTTTGAATAGGAGATTATAAAAAGTCACCTAAATTGCTTCATAGTGTCCATAATTTGAATCCCTTGATGAAATATATTTTACAAAAGCATAATTTTATATTATTTTGTCTGCAATCCAAATGAAGTAAATTAAATCAATATCATTAGAGCTGTTTTTAAGAAAATAAGCCTTCTTTGGTCCATTGCTCAAGATAAAGTGGTCTTATTTTTATGGTTATGCTCTAATATTCTCAGGGTAGTTTTTTGATGATATTCCATTCCATTTTTGAAGAACATATGCTAAACAATTTATACACTAGAGGGGGCAGGGGAGGCTCGGGTATCCTGTAGTGCTGTAAGGGTTCTATAGAGGTGCTGCGAAAATAGCGAGAAATTTTTAAATAAGTACACAAGTATCTATTGCACTTATATATATTCTTGTTTTAATCAGTATGAATTAGGTATCCCTATAGTCAAATTTTAATGACAAAATAATATTTTTATTCTCTCTGCTGAGGGTTTTTCCTAAATGGTTTCCCACTCTACTTCCATGAAAATGCGAATAGATTACCTATTATAGTAACTACTATATATGCGTATGGACTGAATAGGTAGTGAGATGTGGTGATATATATTTCTGAGGAATCAAATTGTTATCAGTATATTCCAGTGTCTCACCACAGAGGGGTGTATACCCCTCTATTATGAGACCCTGGAACATATCTTGAGGGTTTTATTACCACTGTAAGATTCCATGATAGATTTCATCCAGTCTGAGAAGAGCGACACTTTAAGAAACGTTGCCGGCATTGGACCAGTTGGACAACTGTTGAAAGTGATGACTCCAATGAGAACTCCATTGGCCACTAAAGGTCCACCTTTGTCACCCTAAAAGGGGGTTAGTAGAAAAACAATTACTTATCAAACTATGATAAAATATTAGTTCACTTCTAGCAGAGTTGTATGCACTTAAATTGTTCCTGAGCTAGACCCAAGATATCGATCTTCAATCCCATATGACTGCACTGAAGGTTTTTTTTTTTTCAAAAAGTAATTATGTATCTTCCCTTATGTCAAAGGCTGGTGCAATTTATTCATTTATCCCCTCTGCCAAGTTCTTCCCACAATATATTAAGCCACTAAAAGCATTTTGTTAAATTAAAACATAGAAAAATGTTTGCTATATTTAAAATTTAGAAGAGGACTCTCAACCCTTATTTCCCTCTTCTGATTCATTCCAACTATACAATTCACAAACAACATCCAGACAAGTAAATATAAAATAAACAATGAGTCATTCATCCACAGAACCACATTAGAGCAAATAAAAACAGCTCGATACGACAAGTTCTAAATTGCCGAACCTATAATTATGTTGCGGGTATCTATTAAAAGCTTGATTCAGGTTTGAAAATTCCTTTTCTTATGTGTATTTTGAAAACATATAGTTCCTAAAAATAGTCCACTACTCTACATCCTTCAGACACATGTTTATCTCAACAAAATTGGCTCTATGTTATCAGAGTGTGGACATCTCCTTGTCCAACTTGGTATTCTGTTGTTTATTGAAGAATTCCCAACCAGATAGTCACACATGGTTTACCATCCCAATTCTTAAAAGGTTTACCTATCATTTTAATGGTAGGTTTACGTCTTGAAACATGTCTAGCAACAAATGAGCATCCTTTTACAGGGGAAAATTAATTAATGACACTGGACGTCTTGAAATTAACTGTTCTTGTAATATTTAAATATTTGGTTAGTGGTTCTTGTGAACGAAAAATCAGAGAGCGGAGCAATGATAAGTAGGGGGAGGGGGGTCAAGCTATCTACCCCCAACTGGTTACATTTTGCGAGAATATAAGTAGTGCCAGTTTGAGAACAGCCTGTCTGGAGATAAGTGTGTATTATAAATATTGTAACATGTGATTGCTCTTAGTTTTGTGAGTTTAGTGTGTAGCGTAGACTAGTGTTAATTAGTTAGTTATTGTGTAGGTTAAACAGAGTTAACTTATCTTGGATGCTAAATTTTGTTTTCTGAGTGAACATTATGAATTCCAGTAAATGAACAAAACAATATTATTTACTTAATTTTTTAGTAGGAAGAGCCTTTTAGAAAATACAAACAAATTGGTTTGCGGCACAAATTGATAACATTTTACTATATTATTAGTGTTATTTTATAGGAATTGATAATTAAAGGTGAGAGCTGCAGATAACATGATATTATGTGTGAATACCTATATAAAACTTCTTTAAGTAACTTTCATTACTGTCAAAAAAGTTTCTTCCTAGCTGAATCTGACTGTAGCCAAGGTTGTCGGGATAACTGGGTTACTACCCAGGGCACAAACAGTCCGAACGCTCCCCACTTCACCTTCAACTCTCCACCCGGTCATCGGTCACTCTTTTCAATACCTCTTGTGTCTCATGGCTATTAGATTTGGTCAAGTTGGAAATGTATTTATTTGAAAAGTACACAGTGGACAGGAGTGACTCAATCTTTTATCCAAGGGAAAATCTGTAACTTTCCAACTTTATTAGAGAAATTAGAATTATCTAGGTTGGGTCAATAGTGGTGGAAGCTTATTTATGTAGCGAGGTTGGGGAGGATTAACCAAAAATGGAAGCCTAAAATGTTCTGGAGGCCCACCCCTGGCAACAGTTTTACAATTGCATGCCCCTATCGGAAATTTTCTCGCCTGGAGTTCTTTTGGGGAAATTGTACTCCTTATAATCTATTGGAGTGGTCTTCGCTTGTTTAAAAAAAGAATGTTTATGCCCCTAGAGGATATTTAGAATGGTCCTCCCCTGATATATTTTTTAATTCGATACCTTTATCAACTATTTGAAGTTTATTTTTAATCGTATCATATTTGAAAATATAAGAAGGAGGTGAAATAAAGCTAAAGAAGGGTAAATTTATTCCTTTGCCTTGATTTAAGAAGTGTTCACTGTACATTCTTGGAATTGTATGGAGGAGGCGCCATGTAATTTTCTAAATCATAAACAAATTGATAGCACTTAAAATATGTAATCACCGTCATTAATTAATATAAAAATAAACTAAAGCTTCTAAAATGATTTAATATTAGCAATTTTTTTTTTTGCTTTGGCAGTTTGTGGGTGGTACAACAAACTCCATCTCTTAAAATATTACCCTGGCTATGGCTTTGCTAATAACCCTACTTGCACTGAGAACATATAATATAACAAGGATAACATTTTGAATTAGAATTGTTTAAGATGCAATATTAATTACATAATACTTGCCACACATTCAATTTGATGATTACTCCTCGCAGCAAAAATGTTCTGTTCTTCATAAGAGTTGAGCGTCTCCTCGTTTGTGTCAAGGATGTGATAGTCTCCTCTCATAAGGAAATCACTACTGGTTGTATTTCCATTGTTGCTCTGTACGGTAAACCAAAAACATGCCTCAGCTATATTTTAACATATTATACAAGTTTTAAGAATTTTGTTTCTTCTTAAAAATTTTTTAAACACAAACGAGTGAATGATTTATCACTTTATAAAAAGTAATGATCACTAATACAAACATTTCATGGATGTTAGGAAATATATGTTTTTTTAAAAATTGTTTTAACAATTTCTCGCCTCAAGTATTAATTTCCTATGTCTCGAAAATGTATAGATATTAGTAGTTTAATATAATCATTCAGCGTATGGATAAGTATGTTAACCAAATTTTTCTAATAAATAATAACCTCATTGGCACTTAATACTAATTAACAGTGTTGAATGTAAGGCTGATTATCTTTGATTTTATCCAGGACTCAAACCTAACTGGTTTGTTTGTCTTTCTATCTTCTTTCTTCTTTGAAGTTTATTAGGATTGATGGTCACATGGTCTAAGACGTCAATAGACTGGTTTGCTAGGGACTGGGTTAAGGTTAATCTTGTCTGAGTGTGCTAGAGTCACTTTTTACAACGGGTTTTCCCATAATCTTTCTACGCTGATGGGAATGCAATTCCTTTAAACTTTATCCATCCTCCTATATGTAATACAATATTTAAAAGATCAGTTGAAATCTTTTGTTTTACTAGTCCTAGAAGTTTATCTTCTAGTAATGGATGGTATCATAGTTGATAATTATAATTTTGGCCGGTTTGAAAAAACTCACCCCCCAGCCCAAGGTGTAGGCGAGAGTTCCCGGGGCAACCTCGTCATCTTGAGACTGTAGAGGGACCGGCATGACACTCTCTCCCAACTCAAAGTCTGGATACACCTGTCAAACAATCAACACTGACGACATGCTAGTGACAGGACTGACTTGACAGACACTCATCATGAGGACTCACGGGTGTCATTATTGGGGGATGGGACACGTCAATCTGTTCACCCACCCCCCTTAATCCAAATAATTCTCGAAAATAGGACACTCTTAGTAGGTACTTTAAAAGAAACAGTGAATTACTTTTTTTTATCAGAAAATTTAAAATCCACATTTGGAAATATGTATAAATGATCAAGACAACTTTTTTTATGTGACTTATATAATTAATTCAACTATAATATCCCCATCATCACCAGTCTAGTCTACTGCAAGAATAGCTCCTTAGTCCATTCAATCACCGAAGCAGTTTTTTTTTATATATTATTTATCATTGGTTCTCCAATCCCTCTCAACATTAATTGTGGTACATTTCTTCAAACCTACTCGCCTCATTCCACCTCATAAGTTAAGTTGTAATCCATAATGGTGTAAGGAGTCCATCTTAGAGCTGATTTTCTTGGGAATTAGATACAAGATTATGCTTAAACCTCAAAACATAATGAATATTTTTTAATTCTTCAGTTGAGAGCAGAGAAACTGGGATCAGTTTAATCATATTTTATTTTAAAATAAATATTTTTTCAATATTTCTGTATTTTTAATATAGGAACTATAAACGGGTTTCACTAGTCTCAATTTTAACTATTTTATTGAGTAAATGGGCTGAGACAGGTTCTTAAATGTAAATAATATTTTTTTAAATCTCCAAATAAATATATTCATCAATTTTGTAGGTTATGTCTAAACGCTGTGGGTGATGTGACTGACCTTGATGACAGCGATATCCATCTGAAGGGTGCTAGAGTTCATCTGTGGATAGTAGATTACACCAGCTATGTCATGTTTGGTTCCTCCCGACTGAAACGATGAGGAGCCGACACGTGTGTACAGGCCACACATGCCCTTGTTATCCTTCGCCCTACAACATAACGTGATATGTGAGCAACCACAGTGAAACTCATTTTGATTGGTATGGCCGCTCAGTCCAATATTCAGAGAAACAGCCTTTACTGACAGCTAGAAAAGTATTTTTTTAGCACCGTTTCTTACTACCTTTTCAGGTTATACCGTTGGAAAAGCTACTAGATCTACTTTCATGTATTCTTACATCAAATAATGTGATCTGCAGCTGTCACTTTCGATAGATAGTAATAATACCTATTAAATAACACCAATAAAATAGGAAAACATTTTCAATTTGGATCACAGTGAAATATCATTGTATTTTCTAAAAGGCCCCTCCTATCAAAATTCGACTTCTCTGGTCGAGTGATAAGCCTTCATCTTTTTACTTTCTCTCTATCTTACAGGTAGAGAAAGTATTGTGATCGTCAAAAAATTCGAACTCGAGATTTTGATGAATTTTGACGTTTCATGACTTCCTGAATCCAAAAAAGTGGTTTTTGAATTTCCGTCTGTCTGTATGTCTGTCTGTCTGTCTGTACCTCCAACTAGAGCCTAAACTATTTTACCGATTGAGCTGAAACTTGATATCTAGGGTTTTCATAGGGTTGCCCCGAGGGGTTTTTTGAATTGGATATCTACCCCTAAAATTAAGGGTAGTTTACTGAAGGGAAAAAAGAGAAAAAGTCGATTTTCTCAAAATCGGCTCTAACGATTTTGATTAAATTTCATTTATGAACATTAATAAATATTCCAAACAAAATGGCTACTCTCAATATTTCGGCAAAATGGCTTTAAGGGCTCCGGTCTGAAGCGTAAATTAACATTTTTTATAATAGCTCCGAAACTATTTGAGATATGAAA
>CABFWO010001348.1:47107-57529 GCA_902155825.1 Timema genevievae
AGCAATGATCTATCTCCATTTTAGACTCAATAGTCAATATTTACATTTTTTATTGGTCAAAATGTATAAATGAATAATTAAATATCAATGCGATGACTTGAAGATCTGCAACACCATATAAAATGTTAAAATTTTAACCAGAAATCGAAATTTTAATACGAAGTGTTGACCCTTGTGGAAGACATTAAACTGTTTGAAATGTTCTTAGGTGAACAAAGATGCGCCTCTTTTCTCATTGATTATATATCATTGTATATTATTTTATGCGTGTTCTTATGTGGAGTGGTGATGATACAATGTACATTATTTCGTTCAGAAATCTTACGAGTTTATAGAAAGAGAGAGAAAGTCTGTGCGGTCTGCCGTACCATTTATTTTTTAAGTAGCTTATCACACTGGAATTTATTGTTGATTCCTTAAACTTTACAATAATAAGTTGTTTTTGTTTTTGCTGCCTGCCCCAACTTTTGTTCCCATGTTCCCCTCGTACCATGATTGGAACTTGGAAAGAAAAGGGTGTAGGTGGATACACACACTTTGATATGCTACGTTTTATCTCGTGCATTTCATACCGTCAGCTTGTTCTAAGATCATGTTTCACAGCCACACTTACTAGACTACGTTGTGACTATAGATGGGGATAGGTGGGTAATTTGGCTGCTGTGTGCATGTACAGCACAAAACTTATCACAGTTGATATGTAAAAATAGCCTGGTCTGCGATTTTACTCAGATAGCATAGCTTAGCTTGGTATAGCCTGGCACAGCATAGCGTGATGTGTGAATCAGTTATTTAGGTACTTGGCTAGCGATTTTATAACATTGTACATTATAGCAAAGCATAGCATAGTATAACTTTATGTGTAAATCCCCCGTAGGAAAGTTGCAGGAAAGTACTTTTGTAAATAGTGTTGGGGTGAGATGGGATGGCTTGAAAGGTCACAGCCATGGACAAATATAACAAAATTTAAAAGGAAAATATTAGAGTAGGACCCGCTTAGATGGTCAAATGTCTTAGGGCGCGACTCTCCAAAAAAGTGGATTGCCGAATACAGGAAGATCAGGGTTAAAATTCTAGTCTGGTTTTCTGGGGGTAATTTTTCCTAAATGGTTTTCTACTCTGCCTCCTCCCGAATGCAGGCACACTTCCTTCAAATTCAACCTTCCTCATCTCAAACACGTAAAATAGTTCACCCAAACAGGTAATGCAATGAGGTAACAAAAAAAACAAAAATCAGGTTAGTAATCTTGCCACCAAGCGAAGGCTCATTTGTGAGTGAAATTTGAAATTAAAATTATTCCATTATTCTTATTTTATTTGTTTCAGCAATCATTCTCACTGTAGTGATAAGCAACTGGTCACAGTAGTACTAAATTAAGTAACTGAGATAGTTTCTTACCTTTCCGAGAAGCAGGATTCGGCTGTCAAAGCATATCTTACACCAATTATTGACCCACTACAAAGGAAATCCCCCTTTTCTAGTATGGTCATCTGTAAATAACAACATAATTTGAGTATATTTATATGATTATTAATACTACTAGATAATACCTTCATTTGATCATATTTCTGACGGTCTTTAAAGCTGTGTTTCTCACAGGACTGTGGAATTTGAGTCAGAAGTAATTTGGGATGGAGTTCAAGTCTGTAAAAATGTACCAACTCCGGCTTCAAAATAAAAACTTATATTTACCATATATTGTTATAATATTATTAATTTTAATTTTATACTTTTTATTCTCTAGGACTAATATATTTTGTAATTTGTATTGACGAAGTTATTCAAATATAATTCACGGTGCCAAAGAAGCTTCCCATGAAGGAATCTGTATTTGAGCATTTTAATGCAGTAAATTTGTTATTATGCCGGGATCACGATTAACTTAGCGTTAACCTTAACGTTACTTAACGTAACGTTAACTTAAAGTTAACTTAACATATGTGTGATCACGATTCAGGTAACTTAACATAACAACTCGAGCCAAACATCTTCATTCTCGAGTATGATCTGTGATCTGTACTAGTTTTACAGTGATGATATGTGAATGTTTATAGTTTTCAATCGATATAATAAATATCTATTACAAATTTTTTTTTGGATAAATTTAGCTTTCCTATTTTAGTGTAATTATTTTGTTTCAATGTCTGATCACTAGAGCTTACGCTAAAGAGTAAACATTAGTCATAATACCAACAAATGAGTTACTAAATATCCCTGATGATGTCACTCGCATAGTGATTGGCTGGCTAGATCACATGATATCCTTCAAGTAACGTAAAGTAAAGTAAAAGACCTCCCAGGACATCTCTTACGTTAAGTTAACTACAAGTCAACGCTAAGTTAAGTGCATCGTGATCGCTTCCATTTAAACACACGAGGAGGTCCTTTATGTTAAGTTACGTTAAGTTACTTTAAGTTAAGTTTAAGTTGATCGTGATCCCGGCATTACTAATTAATATATTTTAGCCATTCATGAAGGAGGCAGGGTTGAAGGTTTGGCATATCATCTCCATGGCTCTGGTTTTTCATCCTTTTTCACAAAATCCCACTCAAAGAATGTATTAAAAAATATAGTGGGACACCAAAATAAATTTATTATTTTATCAGAGACCACTAGATACCTTTTTTATTTATTCACTATGGTTTCACCTGCATCAGTGAAAGCATGGACTAAGGATTAAACCTCATATAGTTTGGTTTGTTAAATATTGGGCGGTCGAGGTTTGAATCTCTGCCAAGAGTACGGTGGTTGGTTTATTGTAAATGATTTTCTCTAAAATTCTACCTTCTCCATTGGTGTAAATATGTTGATATCCAAAATAAGTGGTAAGATACGATGCACACAAAAAAACAATTAGTGTTTCATTCCAACATTTAGGATGTATATTTTAAAGTTCATGGAAATAATTTTGGTAGTTAAAAAGTACTGCTCAAAATACCACTGTGATGACTATTTCTGTCTGAGAGTGTCCCTCATAACTTTTCAACTAATCAACTGATTTCAAACAAACTCAGTTCACACATAAAGTAGGTATGTTCAAAGATTTTTTAAATTAAAAAAATTGGGCATTTTTTCTTATATTACTGCGTCTTAATACCTGTTCAGATTATAGGCCCTACACATATGTATTAATTACCCTAATGAGTCAGGGATGAGATAGGTTAAATTAAGTGGAAGTGTACTTGCATTTGCATGGAAAGCGAATGAAAACTAATCAGGAATAAACACCCTAAGTACATCCGACTGAGATTCAAACTTTTACCTCCCTGTCAATGAAATAAAATTAAATAATAGATCACTATTGTATAAGAGAGACTACATAAAGTGACAGTGTACAGAAGAGTAATAAATTATAAATGGGTCATCGATAAACCAGTAGCACTCTTGGTGGGGGGAAGCTATAATATATAATTGGTGTGTTACATGGAGGGGAGGGGGGGTCAGCACAGTGTTATGTAACACAGGACTTACACTTCCCAATGTGGAAAAAATTATATTATTGTTAATGTTTTCACCATCAATAAATACTTACATACTAAAATTTCAATTCTGAATAAATCTCTGAGTTTCTCTTTTAGTGTTAAAAAAATAATGACATCCACTCTAGATGTGAAAAGTTATGTAACACAGGTTGAAAGGAACAGGGTATCTGGATGGATGTCTACTTGGTGCTACATGGTTGAGGGAAGGTGGGGGGTTAAAAGAGGTAAGAAAAAAGCGTCACGTGGTTTACGGATGACCCATCAGAAAGTGGTTGTATCCTGATTACGAACAGGGCAAAATTCGTCCAAATTTCGAACACACCCAAAATGGTATGGCCACCTGAATATATCCAATGTCCAGATCTCGAACAAGTAAAAGAGCAGATCGGGGCAATTCTTACGTGAGGGTGGTGGGTGACACGGGTGGAAGGGGTTACTGGCAGCACCCACCGGCCACCGGGGCTTTCCTCCTGACCAAGCTTAACTTAGCCTAACCTAGCCTGACATAACTTGACATAGCCTAAACTAGCCTAACATAACCTAACCTGACATAACCTAACCTAATCTGACATAATCTAACCTAACCTGACATGACCTAACCTAACCTGGCCTAACCTAACCTGGCCTAACCTAACCTAGAATGACATAACTTAACCTGACATAACTTAGCCTGACATAACTTAACCTGACATAACTTAACCTAGCCTGACATAACTTAACCTAACATAACTTAGCCTGACATAACTTAACCTGACATAACTTAACATGACATAACTTAACCTAGCCTGACATAATTTAACCTGGCATAACCTAATCTAACCTAGCCTGACAAAACTTAACTTGACATAACCAGTTGCCTAACATAACCTAACCTAACCTAGAAATACTTGTGTATGTAATTTAGTTAAATTAAGACTGATGAGGCTGAAAGAACGTACGACTGCTACGACCCCGTGGGCCGCCCCTATTAGAGGCGGGATGGCAGAGCAACATGGCGTGTCCCCAATCTGGACACCTCCCCATGTATCAAAAATCTCATGTTCGGAATCAGGAGGCCACCTAACAACTATCGTAGTTATTACATACGGTCAAAACTCGAACGAGTAGTGAAACGCGGTGCTTAAAAAAAAAGAGACATCAATAACAAATGAAACTCTTCTTCAACGGGTTGTAACCAGTCCATTATTGTTTCATCAAAATCAATACCCAACAAACAGTAAAAAAGGGGGAGGGGGACAAGATAAATAAAGCGAACATAAGCAAGCTCTCTCTATTGGCAACACAAGAAGGAACGACTACAAATCAGTTGACTTACGATGGCCGGGAGAACATCTACAAACCTTTTTTAAATCGGAGATCAAGGCCTGTTTGATACGTTCCACGTGACAAGAGAATGACGTCCAAAGAATAGTGAAGGAGAAGGGGGGAGTAAAAACAAAGANTGATGATGATGATGATGATGATGATGATGATGATGATGATGATGATGATGATGATGATGATGATGATGATGATGATGATGATACAACACATGGTTAATAAAGAGGATATACATGAAATATCACCATAAAAAAACAAGATTCTATTGTAAATTCTATTACCTACCATAAATGGGTAATCTTCTATAGATACTTTGGTTGCAATAAGTTCACTGTTTGCTGAAAAATAATAATGACATTATAGAAAATAGTTAATAATTATATCACATAATAACATTATTATATGATAACTTTGAAAGATCTGGTTCCAACAGTTGTAACGGTATCCATAGATTTGAATTTAAAATCTCTTTTAACCCAATTCAAATGGTTTTCAATATATAATAATTAGAATACATCTTTTTCAATTATATTGTCATTCATTATAACTATAAATGAAAGTAAAGGTCATATGCTAAAAACAAGAAGTAGACCTAGATATTTAATAAATGTTTAACTGTTATAACTAATTACTTATCATTTATTCCATCAATATTAATTTAAGGACATAAAATAAGGAAGACAATTTTTAAAATAAATCAACCATATTCATTCGAAGAAACTATTGGAGAATTATAATGACTATTCCAATGCAAAAAAAAAAAATCAACAAATATTTTTTTTAAATATGTGTATAGCCTAATTTTTCAAACTGGTGTTCAGTATGGCATAAATTGTATTCATTAAGTATGTAGTATGATATCCACACCAGTAGGCATGCAGATTAAGGTCTTAGTCTGGTCAGGTCTATCAGTGATTAGAAGGCCTGTGTTTGAATCTTGGACAAGTGTTTCGAGATAGTTTTTCCTATACAGTTACCCATTTCCCCCCTCACAAATTTGAGTACATTTCCTTCCAATTTTAACTTCCTCATCCCTAACCCATACAAACATATTCCATGTAAAATAAAATGTAGTTCGATTATTTTAATGTTTAATATACAATAGAAAAAAAGGAAAACTGTAGGCCCTATGTCATTTAGCTATAACAAATTCTTGATTCTAAAAGTTTTAACATTTCTTAAAACCACTTTGTACATTACAACGAGCTAAATATTAAATAGTGTCTGTTTCCAAAATCCTAAAATTAGCTTATTACATTTATAGGTTTGTTGTTTTATCATTGTCTACCACATCATTTAGGCCAAGGGCCAAATTTTCTGTCTTTTTTTGGCTTGCGGGCCTCAATACTGTACCGACAATATTCTTACTAGCCAATTCTTATACACTTATAGTCACACTAGGGATTAAGATTTCTCATGAAGTATGTTCGCTTTTTTTTTTTTTACTATTTTTAGTTTTGTCATAGCAGGAGGTAGCATGATTTGGCCTGTCTACTAAGAGTTGTAATTTACTAGTTCATAGTACATTTTTACTAAAACGAAATACAATTCTTTGTGCAAAAAGCAATAATAGGTTATAAAATAACGTAAAAATAATACATAATTAAAATTTGTATTTATTTTATTACTATTTAATTATGTAAAATACATATGAATGTTTATGTAATTTTTTCTCTTGAAATAATTCTATATTTTTAATGAGCAAACAATTTTACCACGGGCCATGGGTTGAAAACCCCTGATTTAGGCCTTAATTATATATTTTAATTCAGTTCAATTACCAAAAGGTTCAAAATATTATTAGGATCTATTACTACAAATTCTAAATTTAACATATATATATTCTGAAAATGATATCTAGATGGAGTAATCCTCACTAAAAGCATAAATAATAGCTTTGGCTATTTGATTATATATATACACATATAACTATCCATGCCTTTAAATTAATAATTTTTAACTAATTTTAGTTAATTGATCATAAAATTTAGGAACAATAATAAAACACTCTTCACACAATGTTACGTTTGTAACTTACCTGCACTTGTATGTAGCATATAAAGAAACAACAATAAATACATTTTAGAATACAAGGTTAGAATTAAATTCACTCACATATTTTTAAAGCAAGTTAAAAGCTGCTATTAGCTTGAATTTAATTTTCAACATTATATTATTCTTAAACTGTTTGACAAGGTTTGTTTTTACAACATCCATTAAAAATGTAATGATATAGGCTTACACACCTAAATTGTATAGACCAATAATTAACTGTAATACTAGCTGAAACTTCTGTATTTAGTTAATCTAAATCTCCAAGTAATTTAAACCGTAAGCCTATACCCAATTTCCAAATGAAACTGATTAGGTACTTTTATAGTGCTTTTTTTTCTTTCCAAAAGTGAGTTAGTGGCTTTTGTCTCAGACTTGAAGAAATAATATCTCAAGCTGTCTGTCTGGGATTTGAACTCAATACTCATAGTCAAGAAAGAATCTCAGCCACATGAAAGTAATAAAATGTACACTTATAATTAGCTATTATATTATTAAATTGATATTATTCTCCATACTTAGCAAAGTTTTTTTTAACACAATTTATTGTAAGATATTTTTAGAACCACTGTCTGGATTATAACGTATATTTACACTGATAAGATGATGATAGTAGCATTCTGAGTAAATGTACCCGCATTTTTCTTCAGGAAGAATGGGGAATTATTTGTGAAAAATATTTTTTTACACCTAGCATGGATTTAAACCCTGATCCTCAAATCCCTCATTATTGTCAATCCAGTCTATTGGGAGAGTGACAACTTAGACCTTATGACCACCAATGTGGGTTATATTTATAATATATAATAAATATGGTTGACTAACTACATTGTATTATGGTCAAGGAAAGAGGTAAACAAAGTTTTCTCATAGATAGTTTTATGTTTCCTTTAAATCCTCTATTAATAAATTAAGTTAGGAATCGTGTGGTGTTTCTAGGTGTATTTCAGGAAAAGGTTTTTGTATTTTAATACAAGAAACGCAGCTTGAAACGAAATAACATCAACGTGAGTTGGCAATCTCATCTTTGTGGAGGCATCGTAGTACATACAAGCCAGGCTGTCAGTTTCATGCCAAGGTTTATGAAAATATGGTAAACATAGTGGGTTGTAACATGTTACAATTCTTTTATGAAAAAAGTGGCAAACAGCCTCCATCTTGAAACGGATAACCAGATTGAAAAACCAAATGCATATGTTGTTTGCTCTAGGTTCAAAGAATGTCCCCACAACTAACCAATCAATAAAGATTATTTTATCTTCAGTTTTAATAATACATCTATCTACTTAATAGTTTTTATTTGGTTGAAGCAGCTCCTATTCTACTCTCGCAGTAGACTAGACTGCCAATGACGGAGAGATCATGTTCAAATCTCTGTCGGGTGTACTTTTTTTTTTACCAAAATGGTTTTCCACTTTTCTTCCACACAAATATGGGTACACTTCCTACAAATATAACTTTCCTTATTTCTAAAACGCTTAGCGTAATTAATACATAAGTGTAAAGCCTAAACAGACAGAAGTGGTGCTAGGAAAAAAAAAAAGCTCATGTACTTATTTATCATTCTGAAATTTGAAAAATTACACCTAGGCACGGGAATCGAACCTGGGACCTTTGGCTTAGTACACCAATGCTCTAAACACTGAGCTATCCAGGAATCGTCCCGTGCCCAGGGTCATTCTTCACTCATATTTTAAGGCTTAGTCTGGCTACAAATATGTGATTTTATTAATATCACGAGCTATCAGATAAAGCAGCCACTTTCAACTCGGTAGTTGGATTATTGCAGCCATTTGTACAATTATTATAATTGTAAGGGATTACATATTGAAGAATCAAATAGCCAAAGCTATTATTTATGCTTCTTTATGCTCTATAATTCTTATTTATCATGTCAAATTGTAGAAACATAACATTTTACACTTTGTAAAGAATTTTAATTGGTTTTGCAATTGACTTAAAAGTGTAATTTAATATGCTCATAATCTTCAGGTAGCAGAGAAAGGCACTCTTGCAGCAGCTCCGGCGAGCCAATGAGACATAGTGAGAACATGAAGGAGGTAAAAGGACCTATGTCACTTCACTACAGTGCAACATGGCAGCATTACACTGGGAAATAAATGATAGAGTTTACAACTTTTATTTAAAGAATTTATCCTGTTTTTGTGTTGTGATTAGTGTCAAATGATGGTGATCTTTTCATTAAAATATAAGATTTTAAATATCTTTCTAACATTTCATAAAACTAAATAGGTAAAAAAATAATAATAGCACTCTACATATTTTGGATGATATAAAGACCTTTTAAAAAGAATTGAAAATCATTTTAAAACATTAAAGGTTTTCATTGGAAGATATTTCATTCTAAACTTAAACTTACTTAGCTATTTGATTTAAAACACAACAATTCCCACTCTCCCTCCACACAAAATGTGGATACATTTTCTATAAATCCTACCTTCCTTATCCCATTTGTAGATATGAAAAATGATACCTGCACACAGGATTTAAACCCAGGATCTTTGTCTTATTGCAACAATGCTCTACCATTGAGCTATCTAGGGTCATTCTTCATTCATAGTTTAAGGCAGACTCCAGGTGTCATTTTCAAATTTACAAATATGATACTTGATACGGCTATTTCTGTAACTTAAAAGATCATTTCTGTCTGCTAAGCTTTGCTAGTCATGTACAGTAAGTGTATGAGTGTTTGCTTACCTCCACTTCCTTGACCTAATCATCATCATCATCATCATCATCATCATTAAGAAAAGCTTCCAGCCACTGGCTGGGTCTGTTTGGAACATAGGTCTCTTCACCGCCTCCTTTCCTCCCCCTACCTCTCTTCCTCCACCTTGGCCCAGTCCTCTCCTCTCTCCTCCACACTCCTCTTTACTCTCTTGAGCCATCTGTCCCTAAGTCTTCCTCTCATTCTCCTACCCCCACCTACATATCCAACATCCTCCTGGCCATCCTTTCCCTCTCCATTCCTCTTACATGTCCATACCACCTTAGTCGTGTCTTCTCTATCTTGTCCTGGACTCTCTCTTACTTCACTATTCCTCTTATTATCTCATTTCTCATCCTGTCCCAATCATAACATGTTATAAGTTTACTCTAGTGTGTCTTTGTAGAGACCAACAGCAAGCTAACAGTTCAGATACTCATTGTTTGGAAACATAAACAATATTATATTAACTATTCTTTCAAAAGTTGATTTATTTTTTCTCATTTTCTCTGTCGGACCTTGCTGCAGTGTTTGCAACCATGACCGTATGCTGATGGAGAAGTCAAACTGCCCCTTCTCTCTAAAACGCTAAATACAATAATATACCAATGAAAGTGTATGTTATGCAGAGTTAAAAATTAAATGAAAATCCAATCATTACTGATATAAATAACGTATCTCTGTAACGTTTTATGCCGATAAACGTTACAACAACCGAACGTAAAGCTGTGCAAATGAACATTATTCAAGACACCTAAAGAAATAGACAGTAATCTACTCACCTGATGCCCCATTCACCGCAGACTGCCTGACCGGCCGATTGAACTTCCCCCCCCCC
>CABFWO010001348.1:58088-86581 GCA_902155825.1 Timema genevievae
ATTAGTTTAAATGTTTGTAATGATAAACTACAGGAATCATGTTTAAAAGCCCATCTGGCTCAGAAGGAAATTTATTACTGTAAACAAAAGTAACTTTACATGACTTTGCAAGGCCACGCATGGCGTGTTGCCTATGAGAGCCGAGGCGTCTCATTTGCCCTTCCGGCCGTATATTTTGTACGTACTTGTTTTATGTTTTGTTTTGTAGACTATGCCTTTTGCACAATAGGTACTTTTGATAGTAATGATACCCTAGTCATTGAGAGATATTCCAATTATTTAATACAAAAGATTCTAGTTTGTTGTTTGTTGAACTATTGCCCAAAGATGGCCGAGTTAAACTTAGCTGTATGGCGGATTGCCATAGAGACCCAATAGGGGTCGTGTTGTAAACTTTTGGTACTCATATAGTACTTTTTTGGACCACGTGTCATGAAGACTATTTCATCTTTGCGGGCTTAACCCATTTGTGATAACTACGTTACTATTGTGGGCTTAACCTGATTTATGAATATATTTACCTTTTTTATGTTTGTTTTTCTTAATATCAATATATATATATATTCACTAATATTGTTATGTTTCATAATAAATATATATTATTTTTCTCTCAAATATTTTTCTTAATATTAGTTAATAAGTCATAACTCTTAGATATTCTCACCCTTTCCCCTGATATATATATATATTTTTAATATGTCTATTCAGCTAGTGATATTGATGAGAGAGTTCATGATAACACAAAATGATGTATAGGTCAGAGAGACAGGCCTATTCGTCACATATTGTTCTATCGGCTCCACTGCAAATATCATTTGTTGTATTTTTTTTATTTTGCATTCTGTTTAAATTTGTGCACCAGCCTTTGTCTATGAGAGGACAAGGGGGTGGTACAATTCAATAAGAAAAACCTCTTTTTGCTTTATGAGCTATTTATATTATATTTGGAAGAAGGTGCAGGAAAGGTGGATAGAAACATATGAAAGGAAAGAACACAATATAGCTTTTTCAATGAAAAGAAGAACAAAGTTCACAGTTAACATTGCTGCCATTGGACAAAGAGGTAATGGCTGCCTCTAGAATAAAATTGATAATTACTTCCCAATATCCCCGACCTAGGTTTCATTCTATCAGAGCTCATCAGGGGGGAGAGTACCTTATTCCAAATATAATATAATTACCTCATAAAGTGACAAAAGGTTTATGTTACATATTAAAATCCAATTTTCCTTTCTTGTGTTTGTCCTTTATTTAATTCCTTTTACACGTCCTTATCAAAGTGTCATATCATTCTTTAAAACTCTCCATTTTCTCCCTTTTTTGTTTTTAGGTTTCCTCTTTTAGGAAGTTGCGTTGTACGTTTCACATTCCCCCTTGATGAGTTCCGATAGAATGAAGCCTAGGTCGGGGGATTGGGCAGTAACGATTGATTTTCTCCAAGAGGCAACCATTACTGCTTTGTCCAATGGCAGCAATGTAGTGTGAACTGTGTTCTTCTTTTCATTGTAAGAGCCATATTGTGTTATCAGAAATATAGTAGTGTTTTTAGTCAATTTCACTATCCATCATGAACACCATTAAAATGTTCTTAAAGTCTTGACTCTCCCATTCACCCTGCCCCTAGTCCTCATGACTAACTGAAAAAATATCCTAGATACAACCTTGTGTTGACCTGTTTCAAGTAGAAGAAGACACATCAATAGGTACTACTCTAAAAGAATATAATTTGATGCAATTTTTAATCAACTATATATATATAGATTTGATTTTAGCTGTTAAAATAAAACTAGTTTTGCAGATTAGTAAACTATTGTATTTTCATCAGTAATACCAATTAAATATGTAAGGCATTCTTTTCATAAGGTGAATAACTTGTTGTCATATTATTTTAAGTAATGGTTTGAAACCATGCACTATACTCATTCATGTTTCAAATCATATCTCATTTATTATCTTTGTTTTGAAAATTACTTGAACTTAACTCGAAAATTACTCGGATATTGACTCATAATTTATTATTAGGCCAGAGAATCCTTACAGCTCTGTCTTCAAATTGTATTGGCTTTAATTTTACCATAGTGAATGACATGGGAAAGTTCATAAACAATACATAATATCATAGAAATTAAATTTGTGAATATTATTTCAATAAAATAGTTACTATAAATTATATATAGGCCAACATCTACAATAAAAATTTTTTATAAGTACATATTATGTACATCAATGTAGTTCCATAAAGTGTCAATATGGGATACTGGGGCTAGTTGTTACAATTTTCAATATTTTTTACCTTTCTGGAAAGAATAAACTTTTTTTTTTAAATTACTGAATATTAAAGGATATTTAATCTAAAAAAATCAGGTGTAAAATAACAATTACTTTGTTGGATGTTGGATAGTTGAATCAAATTGTTATAAATTTGTTTTGTAATATGTAATGACTTATCCCTTCACAGAGTACATTGTTACAGAGAAGGGGTAGGTTCTTTACATTGATTTATAATGTGTATTTCAAGGGATTATAAATAACTTTTGTAAATTAGATAGTATAAATAAACTAATATAGTAAATTGAAGATTATTGCAGTATAAGTTAGGTTTAATATATTTTGAATTAATTACATTAGACTTAAAAAATGTATTTGAATTACCTATGCAAAATTTGTTATTTCAATCTTTAGTTTCATCAAATTAAACACACCATTATAAATTTATAATAAAGCTATAAAATTGAATGGAGTAGAACTGAGAAAAGTACAGAACATAAAATATCTTGGAAGCATGATTGAGACGAAAGTTGAAAGTGAAGAAGATTTAATGGGAAGAGGACAGCAGAGAATGTTGTTCTATAGGTATGTTAGAGACTTTCCATGGAAAGAGAAGTGCCCTTGAAGTGTAAGAAAGTGTTGTACAGGGTGTACTTTGCACCGGTTGTCACATATACAGCAGAAATATGGACAGTGAATGTAAGAGAGACTAGGAAAGTGGAGGCCATGGGAATTAAGTTTGTGAGGAGCATATTAGCTGTCACGAGGAGGAACAAGATTAGGAATGAAATTGAGTTATCCGGGAAAGGGGAGGGGGGGTTACAGGTTATACATGAAATAGTAGAGAGATGAGAGGAGTTGATAACAAAAAGTGTGCAAGTGAGAGGATAAGAACGGTGAAAGGATAGAAGAAGATGTAGGCATTTTACTAAACTGACCTGGCCACAGGCTAGAAACAGTTGATGATGATAATAATAAACGAATAAACAACACAAGCATTATTATTAATTAACACACATTTTCTTTAAATACCATGCTAATAACGTTTGTGAATAAGGTATAGTATAACTTTGGTCAGAATTGTACAGCATGAGCATAGTTTGGGATACAAAATTTAGTCACTCATAAGTGTGTCACAATTTATGCAAAAGTAGCTATGCTTTCTGTCAGTGCATTATCCGTGTTGCCACATTTTACATTAATTCTCTTTTGGCTTTGATGATTGGTCACAGCTTATATATACAAGACAGAATCATTCGTCATCTGAATCCTCCTTTTCATTTTTGTGTGAGCTATTTAACTTGCATTTTTTTTTAACTTTTTATCTCTACCAAATATCAGTTTTATATTCAGTGGCTTTTTTTTCTTCAATAACCAAAAATTCTTTTTTTGGTGTATCAAATTTGCGGAGTGGTGCGTTTTACATCCTTTTGCTTTATTTTGACTTGGACCTGCCTTGGGAAATGGATGTATATTTCTTGAACTTATCCCACTTGAAGAAGCGACAGAGAATTTAGATTGGTAAAGTTAACAGCATATTTGCATGTGGCCACCTAAACAAATAATTATAATTTGTTCTGATATGTAATTGGTATGAGTTCCCACAAAAAAAGAAGAGAAATAATAGTAGGCCTGTCATTTAAAACTAGTGTTCTAACAACACTTCACATTTATCGTTCCAAAACTATACTTCAAACATATTAATTGTGGGGCAAGTTGTTGTATTGTAGGAACATACCCCAACACAAACATAAAAATTTGCCCCTAGACACCATTTGTTTTTATTGGAATGGCTTGAATACTAAATCCAATAAAGGCTACATGGTATTGTAGCTTAATTAATACTTCATTTAGAGTACAAATTTAATAAACGATTTACTAATCCTTGATGGCACTAAACCCAAAACAAACAAAAGAAAGGTGGCTAAAAAAAATCCTATTTGGACAGCCCGGTAGGTATTCATGCAATCAGGCTCAATCCTCGTTGACAAATGACGGGTAGGATTCTTCTCTTTCAATATAAATCGTGAGGCGCTGCAACTAGCCAATCACTCACAAAACTAAATGTATCAACTTTCCCTGTGACAACTAGTCCTGGTCTCCCCAATATATTTTTTATGTCATTATGTATGCATTTTGTAAAACTGACTTAATATGTGAGTGAAATAGGGTTATGTATAAAGGTTTATAATGTAATAATAAATATACCAAAAATATCATCTAAATATGACCAAGATAATGATTATAATTTTCATCGAGATTGTTCCAAAATTTATTTGATATAATATTGTAGAGTTTTGTTTAGAATTTTATTTCAATTTACTTTAAATACAATATTGAATAATATTATTAATCACGACTATTAATCCAATGTTTTATTTCTTCCAGCCTCCAAATTAAATCTCACATCACATTTACAAACGTACAGGATTTGTAAAATGCCTTTCTCTTATAGGTAGGCCTACTTATTTATTTAAGAGTCGGATTCGTTGCTAGAATCATAACTGGTGACGTTACTGGAACTAGAGCTGGAGTCAACACTGGAACTAGAGGTGGATTCAACACTGGAACTAGAGCTGGATTCAACACTAGAATTAGAGCTGGATTCAACACTGGAAATAGTGCTAGATTCAACACCGGAAATAGAGCTGGATTCAACACTGGAATCAGAGCTGGATTCTACACTTGAATTAGAGCTGGATTCATCACTGGAAATAGAGCTGGATTCAACACTGGAAATAGAGCTGGATTCAACACTTGAATTAGAACTGGATTCAACACTAGAAATAGAGCTGGATTCAACACTGGAATCAGAGCTGGATTCAACACTGGAATTAGAGCTGGATTCATCACTGGAAATAGAGCTGGATTCAACACTAGAAATAGAGCTGGATTCATCACTGGAAATAGAGCTGGATTCAACACTTGAATTAGAACTGGATTCAACACTAGAAATAGAGCTGGAATCAACACCAGAAATAGAGCTGGATTCAACACTTGAATTAGAGCTGGATTCAACACTAGAGATAGAGCTGGATTCAACACTGGAATTGGAGCTGGATTCATTACTGGAGTTAGAGCTGGATTCATCACTGGAGTTAGAGCTGGATTCATAACTGGAGTTAGAGCTGTATTCATCACTGGAATTAGAGCTGGATTCATCACTGGAATAAGAGCTGGATTCATCACTGGAATCAGCACCCTCATCACTTGTTTCAAAGGTAGAATTTACATTCTCATAGGCGATGGTAGAAGAATCGTCTGTGGTATTAGAATACACCACTGTACCATTAGAGAAGGTTATGGTATAGTTTGTGGTGTAATTGGTAGTGTAGTTGGTTGAAGGGTAATAGGTAACGGTGTAGTTGGATATGACTGAACCAGTATTATTATAATAGACTATCGTGGTGTTGGAAGTAGACCCGGTGTAATAATAATTCACAGAGTAGTCGGGCGAGTCGACAATCGTGGTGTTGACGTAGATGATAGTATTGTTGGTGGGAGCATATGTCGTATTAGAAGGGATGGTATAGTTATAGCTAGTGACAGTGTAGTTACCGGTGTAGTTGACCGGGATGGTATAGTTGGTGTAAGTGACTGTGTAGTTAGTGAGAGTCTTGGTATAGTTTGTGTTAAAAGTGGTATTCTCGTCAATCTGATCATCAGGGACGGTGTAGTTGGTGTAGATCACAGTGTAGTTTGTGGAAGAGGTCGAGTAATTGGAGAAAACTCGGTCCCAGAACTGCATCTGCTCTAGGTGAATTTCCGTGGCTATCGAGAAGTTGTGGTGGACTGTCAGAGCGTTGACGGAAAGCGAAGTGACTGGAAACCATGTCACAGGTAGATATTTGTTGTTAGGATTCCTGCAACAATCACAATTATTATTATTATAAAATTATATAACTACTGTTCTTATTTATTGAAAAACCTTTTACTATGTTTAAATATTCTTCTGAAACAGACTTACCAAGAACACAGCTCGGTCTAACTTAATCTATTAATATATATACACCCCATCCCTTATAAGTACAGCCATATATAATGTACAGTATATACTTTATACTCATTGCTAGGCTTAGGTCTAGTCACTTGGTCTGGGGCGTTAGATTCACAATACACTTGGTTTCTTACAGGGAGGTCATGGGTTGAATCTAGGGTAAGTATTATTTTCCACATAGTTTTATCGCTCTGGTCTTTATATCTTTCCATTCTAATGCAAGTGCCCTTCTTATAATCCACACTCCTTACAGTATACTCGGCTCTTACTTAAATCCGATAGTGGGCCTTGTATTAAATGTGATAGTTAAAATAAAACTTGGGTCTCTATCAATGAATAAATGACATGAAAATATCACAATGTAAATACAATACTGTAACCTGACACAAAACTCAAGTAATAATATATTACTATACAAGGATATATCTGCACCAGGCGCGGTCGGTCCATGTAAGCAATGAAGGCACTGCTTGCCTACTTTAAGCGAAATACAACCTTAGTTTGTAATTACAAATACCTTTGAAATAACAAACCTAATATAGTTTATAATTTTGGCCACAGCTTTGTTTGAGCTTTGTATTTGTCAAGCGTGAGTATGGGTCTGTCTTCGCCATGAGGACCAACTAGAATCAAACTCAAACTTGCTTCTAGGACATTCAAACGACAAGAGAGATGAAAGGGAAGGAGAGAGGATAAAACACATTCCTGTCTGTAGAGAAAATTAAGAAAAATGTGGAATGCTTCTCGATGCCGCGGAGTATTTTGGCCAATGAAAGAATAGTAAAAGATCTACCGAGGGCTCTTGGTCAATGTTGAGGCATGCGTAGTGTCAGTTTTACGTCAGTAGTTTGTTCAGGACTGCTATAACAGGTCTTTATTCGAATTGTTCTAGTGGTTTTTAATTTTTTTTTAATGTTTTATTCTCTGTGCCATAAAAGCATGATTGTATGTATCTAGCATGATAATTAAATAAATTTATTTTATGCAACTAAACTTATTTAAATAAAGCATTTAAAACCCAAAGTAAAAAACATGAGTTTTTTTTAGCTAGCTGGTTATATAAACACATGACTTACAATATAAATTAATTTTATAAGAAACAGCACCCAGTTTATTGGCTCTCGATTCATTACTGTATTGAGGAACATTCCAATATTACCAACTATCATTTATTTTGGTGACACAGAGAATTAAATTTAGGATCTATAACTCTGCAAAAAATTGTGCTACCAACCTTTTAGAAAATATTACCAAAAAAGGGACAAGTATTCATTTAAACCAAAACGCAATAAAAAATGGCTCTACAATGTAGTCAACACCAGAGTGGCGACAGACTTCCTTTTCCTCTAGTGTCTCAGTGGGTGTTGTGAAAGGTCAATCACGTGCAGTCCATAGCTACCAACAGGTTTTGTATCCACTCTAATTGGTGATATCACTTCTAAGAGTTTCATTTAAAGATTGACAAAAATGAGTCCAAAGTACCTTCATTCCCAATGTAGGAATTGACTGTTATGTGTTTAAAAAATAATTCTCTAGTTTTGAACTGTTACTAGTGCTATCACTGAAGACTAGCACACCTCACTACTTGTGATAACCTTAGTGCATTAGGTGTTTGCGACACCCTCCCTAAAGTAGACTTTCAAATTGACTATCCAATAAATGCCAACTTACATTTAAAATTAATTTTTATTTGACTACAGAGAAAGGGTTTATTTGTTAATTTAAAATTAATTGTTATTTTATTTCAAACTTGTTAGCTACATTTTGTTATGGAAGGGGAAAAATATATTCTACTTTTCCTAGCAACAAACGAATGATTTTATTTTAATAATTTTCAAAAGAGAAATTTACACATATAAAAATATGTTTATTACATTATCTTAAGTGATTTGACCTATGTGACCTTGGGGTAGAGTAATCGCCTCAGGACTCAATTTTCGTGGGTTCAAACCCAGCCGGGGTTGACGGATTTTTCTTGAATAATAAAAATCCTTAGCACAACTTTAATTCAAATTGAAGTAACGCCATTGATGCCATGCTGATTGAGGCATGTAAAAAAAAAACCTTTGAAAATATATATAAAAATATATTTCCTGGCAAAATTGGTAGGCCTTTTCGCTCTCACTCATGGAAATTTAGTGTGAAAGAAAATGGGTATCCAACCTCCACACTTCCTTAACTCCCCTAGTACATGGGATTTCTACCAGATAGTGCAAGCAGCACTAACCAGCCGAGGGCTGAGTGCCTGCCCAGCGTCGGATGGATGGAGATCACATCAAACCAACCTTCAGGTTGTTGACTTAAGAAGAAGAAGAACTACTTGGTGAACAAGGAGGGTTCATGCACAGTATTTGGTATTATTTAAAGACAGGGGAAATAGTCCTTCTCTCACTCTCCCCTTAAAGATCACAAATAACTTCTATTATTTATTATAAGTAACTATAATTGAAATGACTGAAGTAGTTTTACTATACTAAACATATTATTTAAAATTTCAAACAAAATCCATTTTCTTAACTTTGCTTTTATTTAGTGAATTACACAAACAAAACAAAAATCATACATTACATGATGTTAAATATAAATTCAAGTTTTCTAACTGAAAAAGAGATAATTCCTCTAGCATTTGGTGATAACTGGTGGTAGGAGAATGTGTAACGTGAAATTCAAACAAAATAATAGTGTTTGACAGCAAGCTTATTAAAGGCTTAATTCAAAGGAAATTTGGCGAAAATTGTTTAGAGAAAGTGCACCTGCATTATCTTGGAGATAAAATGGTAATACCAGAGTCTTAAATCCCATGTGGAAAACAACCTAGACCTCCTTAAGAGCAGCAGTAGTGAGACTGACGCCTCACCCATGTGAACATAGATGTGGGTATGTGATGTTAACTCACCCAGTCTTGGCGAAGCTGTTCCATGCCGTGATAAGCCTGGCATTGTTGAGAGTTATACGCTTGCTAGAAGTAACCTGGAGTTGCGACAGGGAGTGAGTCGAGAAGAGTGAGCCTAGCTCCTGGCCATGAAGCGGACCTAGGGAACACAAGTCAGATTGAGAGGAGACGAGGTCCACTCGGGAGTGGGAGAGGGCTGAGAAAAGGGAACCCATTTCTTCTCCGGCCACACCACCTGCATAACACAATAATTTGGGGGGATAATTCCCATCAAGAGGAAGGTTGAAGGATGTCAGGAGGGGTTGGGTCACTCAGATAAACCAACATATGCTTGTTTCACAAAAAAATGATTATTCAAAAAAAAGATAATAAAACAATCATGTAATGGTTCAGTCAATTTTACACTGGAAGTTAGTGAATGCTTGTACAATTTATTGTACATGGCCGGTGAAGCTCACAAGATGGCGAGGATAGTTAGCTATGAGTATAATCCGTATCAAGTATTTTATTCATAAATTTAACTATGGTTTAAAGATTATCTTATAAGAATCCAAACAAAAAAAAATGAAAAATTGGTAACCTATAGCATTTTGCGGTGGCGGCCTGTCCTAAAGGGTACAAGGGCATGTGCCCTTCCACCCAAACACCACATTATATATACAAACAATTATAAGTTATTTGGACAAGGAAAATATTAAAAATTAAATTAACTTTTTCTAGTTTTTTTAACTTATTACATTTAAAATTGATGAGTGAAAACCTCAAAACAAAAATATCTTCCTAATTGGAGAATAATATTGAATGCTTCCCAAGTTTAAGGCGGAATAGGGGGAGGAGAGGAGGGGCATTGATGCGTAGTGTGCTCAAGACTAAAGGGAGCAGTCCAGTTCAGTTCAGTGTCACCAACTTAGCGGTTTTCCCACCAAATCTAGCTTTTTTCAGAGTGGATATGGCCGGCATAATGATCAAAAATCAGCTAGTGGGACTCCTGTTTTTTTTAAATTATGATTTAGCTTTTTTCTAGTGGAAAATGTAACTAGTTTATTTCAATTTTTTTTTATTTTATGTTTGTATGAATCTAAGTGTGACACATATAAAGGCAGTTAAGCTTTGTATTAGTGGCTCTACTGCTCTTTAAAAGTGGGATTCCTACTGGTAAATGCCTGCCTCAAACATCAATTGCAATCGTTTGATGGGGATTACTCGGTGTTTTTATCTCCACTGTTTAGTGAGTAGTGAATTGTGACTCCAGTCACTTGCGCGTACGTTAATTGTATTTATTCATCATTGTTATATTAGTTTAAAGGTTCAACTTTTTTAAAAATGAATCCTGGAGTTAATTCTGTGCAGTAGATTATTAATAATAGACCTAATTTTAATGAAAAGCTTTTAATTAATAATAAAGGCAGGCCAACAACTGCCAATTTTAAATTAAAACTGTTCTTCTTTGAACAAATCACATACCTATCATAGATATTCTAATAAAAACATATACGATCAATATAAGTGGATAGCCGGTTGTGAACTGACTAACAAATTATTCTGCTTCTTTAGTTTGCTTTCAAAGGAAGAATCTTCTACATGGATTAAAGGGGACGTTGCTTATTTAAAACATTTATCAGTGAGAGTAAAGAAACATATCCTCATTTCATGTCCATACCATCTCAACCTTGCTTCCTCTAGTATCTCATGAATTCCAACAACCTCATTACATGGCATAACATCTCAGTCTTGCTTCCTCTACTATCTCATTTACTCCAACATCCTTATTACATGTTCATACTATCTCAAGCTTGCTTCCTCTACTATCTCATGTACTCCCTGCATCCCTACACTATCCTGTATAGCCTCACTGTGGCCAGCTAGGATTATAGGATTGAACCTCATTTTGTCTGATCGAAACTATAAGCGCTACCTTACCAGAATGAGTTGGTGGCTTACCATATGGAGCGAGTTCTTGAGAGCAATAAGTGTTCTCTCGGAGGGTGATGTCCAAATACTGTTGGAAGACATACACAGGACTGACTCTGATATTCCTCACGTGTTTGTTGATAGAGTTGATCACTCCTCTTAGGAAGAACGAGTCCCACTTGTACTGCAATTAATAATATATTGCATCAATATGTGTCGCATTCACATTCAACTTGAATAACTTACAAGCAATGGTTCATCCTCAAAATGGATGTGTTGATTTACTGTAACATTAACCATATGTTGTACCCACTTTGGTGGTAATAATGTATAACACGTCACTCTTGTGTTGGGCTAGATAGCTGGTAACAGAGAGATTGGGGTTCATATCCTGGTCAGATGTGCTGAAAGTGTGTTTTCATAAATGGTTTCTCACTTTACCTCCACTCAAATGTAGGAATATATCCTTAAAATCCTACATTTCTCAACCACATGCTAGCAGCGTAATTTACATACATATTAATCTCATGTGATGTATTTGACATCAGATTGATTTGTTTTGATGGTAATATGCAGGTAACATAATATGTATAAACTAGTAAAAAAATGTTTTAAATATATGTACTATTAAATATGCACATCATTAAAGTAAAAAACTAACTTTTGTTTTGATGACTATAAATGAAAGGTATAATTGATAGAACTCTTTATCCCCCGTATGTTAATTAGGTTAATCGTGAAATTCCTTTGAACAGAGTATTTTTGGTCAATTTTGAATGCATAACTCATTCTATTTTGTATACAAATAACATTAAACCTATTAGCCGAGAGAGTTTGTATTCCAATCAGCAGAAACTAACAGAGCCTAGAAACTTTCAAATCAAAATTGACAAGAGAATTGACACTAATGTTTTTTTAGCACTGAGACTTACTACTCATTTGGGATATATGCTGTTTTATTACTATTACTATTACAGGTGTGTGAAAGTACCTTTTTAAATGCAAAGTTGAAGCGGAGCTTGAAACATGCAAAATGAAGTCAAAGATAAGGTTTTTGTGGTTGTTACATAATACCATTTTCAGTTTTTAAACTATCTTTTAAATGAATCTAGCTAAAGAGAAAAGTTTAAAGAAAAAAAAAATCCCACATTATTTTATTTGAACATATATAAATTGATCTATGTTTACGTTGTAGGCCCTCAATCTAATTTAAACATTAGTGTGTACTAAAATATTTCTTTAGTAGTTCTATTTTTATTTAGCACCGTGTCTTACTACCTGTTCAGGTTATAAGTTTATGTACTAATTACACTAATGAGTAAACAGGGGTAAGGTTGAATTTTTTGGAAATGGACCCCCATTTGGAAAACTATTTTGGGAAAACCCCCCTCAGTACACCCGACCGGGATTCGAACCCCAATCTCCCTGTAATCAACAGTCTAATCTAACAGGAGTGATGCTTTAGAACATACAGCCGCCGAAGTTGGTCTGTTCTAAAATTGATTATATGTTTTAATATGTTATATTTAATGAGGTATTTCAAATTTCTTCTAACATTGAAATTTTTTTCTTCCTTCAAAATGTTTCAAAGATGAGAAGGTTATTGTGAGTGTAAAAGTTGAAGAAAAATAGATTTGACTTTTGACTTTAACATTTAAAATCTTAACCCATCTCTATTTAGTATGAATTGAAGTTGGTCAGCTTTCATGTAATCAATTAAATGGTCATACATTATTTATATTATTGACAAAGGTTGCATTGTTAAAATAAAACTGGTTCAGAGGCACTTACACTGATATACCGGTGTAGAAGCTTTTCCGAGAGGTTTCTGCTTCCAAAGTAAAACTCTTTGACCTTGGTGGTGATTTCGCTACTTTCATCAGTCCCTCTTTGGATGTTGAAGTCAGCAGGAACCAAACGCTCAATGTCTTCCTGGATCACAGTCCATATCCACTCAGTCTTAGTTGTGGCTGAAAATAGTCGATATTGGAGAGATTAATGTGCAATTCAAGATGGGATGGAGGGCACGAGAGAAGAGGTCAGTGTTTTTGTAGTTTTTATAGCCAAACATTTTTTTTGGTCAAAATTAATAAAATATTGCTCCAGTACAAACATATAGTTTAATTTTCTCCATATGATGATATCAACAGTACTTGAATATCTATAATGAACATATCGGTATTAGATGACAGACTTTTTAAATGAAAAGAAAACTTTGTCATTAAATTCCAGGAAACCCTTGACAAATATTGTTGAGGTCACCATGTGAAGAAAATTAGACTGGAGAATTATTTTATTAATTTAACAAAAAGAAAATTTGATAAAAAAAACTGCAAAAAACACTGGTCTTTTCTCGTGTCCCCTAAATATCCATCTTAACCATGGAAAAATGTGTTATGTTAAGTTATTGGCAGGCGTGGACTCAGGGGTGTGTGAGTCAAAGGGTCAGTTGACCCTCCTGCGCTAGTAAAAAAAAAAATTATTCCAGTTTCGGTAGTCGAATGGTCTAAGGTGTTACTCAAGCGAGAGACTGGACTGTCGATGATGGGGAGGTAGGGGTTCGAATCCATGTCTGATGTACAGAGGATTTTTTTTTCCTGAATATTTTTCTAATCTCCCTACATGCAAATTTTGGTACACTTACTCTACATATAACCCAAACAAGAAGAGAGACGCGTTGACCATTTTTTTTAAATACAAAATACTAATTAGAAGTTCATATTTTAGAAGTAAAACACAACACAAGAAAATCATATGATTTTTTAGGGCCTTGCTTATTTATACGTTCAAGGTGATTTTTCATAAATTGTTTCCCACTAGACCTTCACGCAAATGCAGGTACTTTCCTTCTTTAAACTAAACCTTTCTCACCCGTGCACTATTATCATAATTATAATGCCCAGACAGGTAATAAGACTTGGAGAAAGTAAAATTGTGATTTTTTTTTAAAACTCAAAAGGTCGCTATGAAAATATTCTGGATCCATCCCTGCTTAAGCTAATATAATATTAATTAATTTAAGATATAATTAGCATATAACCTCAATGGGTAGTTAGACGCGTTGCTAAAAAAAAGATATAATAATATCAGGCATATATTTTTTATTTGGGATATTTAAGATGCATTTTTCAAACCTCGTTTGGGCTCTATGACTATGTAATAATATGGTTTCAGGGATGAGGAGGGCAATATTTAGAGGACGCATACCCGCATTGGTTTGGAGAGAGTATGGAAAACCATTTTGTAAGAAAACCCGGCACACCCGACCAAGATCCGAACCTCAATCTCCCTGCCATTGTCAGTCAATTCTATTGCGAGATTAATGTATAAGACAATACGGTCACTGAAGGTAAACAACATAATACATCATTACCTAACATATAAACTAACCTAACCTATAGTAGTATACTCAAATTTTACATATTAGATTATTTTAGGCTTATCTTGGTTCAAACCATTTCCACCCGGAGCTGCAGTCTATCTCTCTAGATAGCTTTTGTTTAAAATTATTGTTTGAAAATAATTTTAAAACTTCGAAACATTTAATTAAGATTGACCAGTGTGTAACCAAAGCATCAGAAAAAGTCATGTTGTTTCCTTCTATATCATAAAAATGTTTGGAACTTTATTTGTATGAATCTTGATAAAGCATATGAAACAATTAGGGATTAACAGCAAGAAAACAGAAGAAATGGCTTACTGAGTGATGCCATAAAAATGACCTTAAACAAGGAAATAAGATGAACCTTCAGGATCTAAAATAGGAAGTGGCTGATAAGACATGCTGGAGGACTCATTTTGAACAAGGCTACAAACCTTGAAAGACAGGACACAATAATGTCTTACACAAAATGAAAGAAAAAAATATTATTTTTCTTTCTCCTCTCAACCCCCCCACTAGTATATATATAAAATCACTGTGTCTTACCACTTGTTCAGGCTATACGCATATAAATGATAGTTACTATAATGAGGTAGGGATGAGGAAGGACACATTTTAGATGTAATCTACTCACATTCTCATGGAGAGAGAGTAAAAAAACCATTTAATAAAAATTGTAGGTGACCTGGTGGTCTAGGGGTAAGGTGTCGGACTTCTGTGCTGAGGGTCCGGGGTTCAATCCTCGGTCCCGGCACAGATTTATATGATTGCCAAACCCTTCCTTCACCTCTGACAAGACGTGTATTAATCACAACTTGTGAATGTGTGGAATGCCAGGCCTCCACCGTGGTTCGGATCGCACGTTAAACTGTAGGTCCTCCATTTCATCTCACAATCACCCTACCATTGCACATTAGCGTAAGTGCGTATAACCCGAACGGGTGGTAAGACGCGGTTCTAATAGTGATAGTTTAGTAAAAATCGCTCTCAGTAGACCCGACCGGGATTCGGACCTCGATCTCTCCGTCTTAAGCAGGCCAGTATAACACGAGAGTGATGGCTTAGCCCATTCTGCCAGTGAAGCAGATCACAATACAATACCACCCCTTGTATCACCATATATTCCTGCACAGTGGTGTTTCAACTTTCATGTCTTGCCTCACTAGCAGTTTCCATCATGAATAGTTTTAAAAAAATATATAAATACATATAAATGTATTCTCACGGGTATCTTCATAAATGACCTTCTTAATAGGGTTGAGTCCAAAAATTAAAGGAACATCATTGACAAATCCAAACTCAATGAGGGCCTCTGGAGGGCCAGGAAGGAAGACTTCGCCTCCCCATTGCTGATCATGTTCCAGAGTTGGTATGAAAGGTGTCAAATGTTGGTTTTGTTCCTACAAACAAAAACACAAACATTATAAATAGTAACAAATAGTCAGTATGCTAATCTGGGCCTCCATTTTACTCAATTATCACATTATGTTACCTATCATTCATAAACTCAATACTTGGGTGTCAATTTGTAGGTTGTGTGTCGCTCTAGGATCGTTGTTGAACAAAGAATAGTTCCGCACACCACTTTACAAACTTTCGCCAGTCGTATGCCCTTTTCTGGATTATGACATAACCAGGTCTTCATAAAAAATTGAAACAAATACCTTAAATCTTGTAAAGTATATACAGTCACTACTAACGTTAATAAAGCTATAGTGGTAAGCTAAACAAAGCCCTAACAGAGTGAAATAAAGGCATCTAAAAGTCTGTGATATCACGTCCAAATCAACATTATTTTGCTTATTAGACTCACTATTATGAAAACATATGTTATGTTTGATAAAACTCATTGGTATGTTGTGTATGACCTGAAATCCTTCCCGTATCCATGCTATTTAAGTTGGATTTGATGAATGAACAACAAGTTTAATTCGTACAAAGTAATGGTTTATAGTAATAATAGCTCTAAGTGAGCTATTAAGTTAGATACCTTTGTTAAACACTTCTAAGAAAGTCATCTCGGTTCCAACAAAAATGTGATTTTCTCAAACTTCAAGTTATGTGTTTAATAAATAAAAATTATATTTATTTTCTCTAGTGTTGATGTCAGATAGTTTGTATATTACAAATCTCACAATAAAAGTTACTTACCTGGTAAGTCAGAGCATATCTCTGATAGATGACGAGTTCTTGCCAGGATATATTCTGGAAGTGCTCAACCAACTTATACACGGTCGTCACTTCATAGCCAAAGTAGTTGATGTAGCGGAAAGCCCTTTGAGTTGTGTCATTCTTGAATGCCCAGTAGCTAAGTGTGGATCCACTCTGGGAGATTCCTTTGTGGAATAGCCCTTGGAAAACCACAAATTAGGATCAAGTCTCTTTTTTTCTTTGAGGTGTTTTATTTAAATTATTTTCAATTTTGTTTTACTTATTTATGTTTCTAAAAAATATATATTTATGGGAATTGAAAAAGTTTTTAGAATGTTAAAAACCAAGAATAGTGCTCAAAAGTACAGAAAAAACAAACAAAAATATAAGATGAGAAAAAACATAAGTAAAACCTAACTAGAGAAGTAATTTAATATGTTTTTAGCACCCCGTCTAACTACCCTTTTGGGCTATATACCTATGCTATAATTACCCTAATGTGTAGATTAGGAAGGTTGAAATTAGAGGAAGTGTACCTGCATTTGCAAGGAGCAAGAGTGGAAAACAATTCAGGAAAAACCACCCTCAGTACACTTAACCGGGATTGAGCCCCGATTTCCTCGTATTATACTTCCGAATCTATTGCGAGAATAGCGCCTTAGAACATGCAGACACTGAAGCGGGTAATTTAATCATTGACTTAATTTTTAAAAATCTTTAATTTAAGGTTTGTGTTTCTTTTAACTTTTAATCACTTTTTTGTTGTCCTTGTGACTATTTCATGGATAAAAAGTTCAAAAACACTTTTAATATGGTATATCTCTAATCTCCTGATTGATTAGGTTTAGTGTTGGGTATTCTAACTGGTTAGGTTCATTGTTGGGTATTCTGACTGGTTAGGTTCATTATTGTGTATTCTTACTGGTTATGTTCATTGTTGTGTATTCTGACTGGATGGGTTCATTGTTATGTATTCTTACTGGTTGGGTTCATTGTTGGGTATTCTGACTTGTTGGGTTAATTGTTGGGTATTATGAATGGTTAGGTTCATTGTTGGGTATTCTGATTGGTTGGGTTCATTGTTGGGTATTCTGACTGGTTAGGTTCATTGTTGAGTATTCTGATTGGTTAGACTCATTGTTGGGTAATTTGACTGGTTGGGTTCATTGTTGGGTATTCTGACTGGTTGGGCTCATTGTTGGGTATTATGACTGGTTGGGTTCATTGTTCGGTATTCTGACTGGTTTGGTTCATTGTTAGGTATTCTAACTGGCTGGGTTAATTGTTGGGTATTCTGACTGGTTAGGTTCATTGTTAGTTATTCTGACTTGTTGATTTCATTGTTGGGTATTCTGACTTGTTACTTGTTGAGTTCATTGCTGTGTATTCTTACTGGTTGAGTTAATTGTTGGATATGATGACTTGTTGGGTTCATTGCTAGGTATTCTGACTTATTGGGTTCATTGTTGGGTATTCTGACTTGTTGGGTTCATTGTTGTGTATTCTTACTGGTTGAGTTAATTGTTGTATATGATGACTTGTTAAACTCTGTCTATATTCCCCTCTCTCCTTCTCCTCACCTGCAGACATGGGTGAGATCATGTGGTACTCAACACTAGCACCGCCAGCGTTCTTGCCAGATATTGTCACCTGGTTAGGATCTCCTCCGAAGTATAGAATGTTGTTTTGTACCCACTTCAAAGCCGCAACCTGGTCCTTCAGTCCTGCGTTGGCTGTCACATTGGGATGATCCACATTCAAGAAACCTGCAGGTAACATCAAAGAGAAGCTTGGATTTTAGAATGTGCAAATCAGCAACCACTTGAACAATATTTTTAACCCAAACATTATGTTTTGTGAAGGAGCAAGTGTTTTATATTTATATTTTCAAAAATTTACCACTAATTTCCAGAGGGATGATATTGGATTTCTTTGTATTTACCATGAGAGCTTCGCTACGCCAAAAATGTATTATGTATCAAAATTATATCACTCACTTAGATATGCCTGAAATATATTTACACTTGGGAATCGAACCACAAACCAAACATAACAGTTCATATCAATTAGAGAATATTACTTGCTGCGGTGGCTGCGTGGTCTAATGCGCTACTCTTACAGTAGACCAAAGTGCTGATGACAGGGAGATCAAAGTTCAAATCAGTCGGATGTACAAAGGGTGGTTTTCCATGCATGGTTTTCCACTCTTCCTCCCCGCAAATGTGGGTACACTTCCTATAAATATAACCTCCACAATCCATAAAGCTTTTAGCTTAGTTAGTACATAAGTGTGTAACCAAAACGGGTATTAATTATATGATATTAAAAAGATAAATACATTTTTTTCTGTGGAGGCTTTTGTGTGTACTTAGTTTGCAGCAAATATGTCTACTAGTTCAAAATACGAGAATGAACAAATACACTTGCAGAGAAAACATTGTATTTTATTAGGACTTTTCCTATGCTATAGAAGAAAAGTAGTATAAATTGGTAACTTCGATTTAAAGTGCTTCCTACTCTGTGCCACATAACAAGGCTATCATTTTCTCCCATTTAATTACATCACATATATTTTGGGGTTAAAATAAATTGCAGGATAGGTTAATTGTTCAATTAAAAAAAAAATTTAAATGATTTGTATTTTTCTCATAATGTGGGTGATTTTTAATACATTTGATATTCCATCTAGCATGCACTTTGTTATGTTTGGGCCGGTGAGTGTAGCAATAGATATTCAAATAACTGGCCTAATGGTGTAGTGGTCAGTGCACCTGGCTACGAGACTAGGGATCCCAGGTTCGATTCCCCGGTCGGTACCTTAGGTATTTCTCCCTAGAGGGAAAACTTGTGTGATTATCTCAGAAACGGGGCAAGCTAGACAGTTTCTTCAAGACACCTTTTTTGTTAATTTTGATTCCCTGTTTTGTAATCTTAAGTAAAAATTGGTAATACTTACTCTGACATAATTTATTTTAGAAAAAATGTGTTACAACCCCCCCTTTTTTACATGATGGGGGTGGGTAACGGTAACAGCACATTTAGTTTATTAATGATCAAGGTTTCAATAAGTAGTATACAAAGATTCGATGTAATACCCTAAGCAGTTTTCATAATATTTCACACAACAGTCGTTTTTAGCTCTGTCTTTATGGGTGTATACCGCCCTTAATATTGAAGATGGACCTTAGGTTGCTTATGAGAATTATTCTAATTTCATCCAAGGAGTATCCTGCCAAAGTTTGATGCAATGTTTTAGAAACACGTTATATATATAGCCTAGACGTGCAAAATATATATATATATATATATAAATTATTCATAGGAGAATACTTTTAAAACAGCCAATACATGTAGTTTATTAACAAACCCAATGTGTGTGTTAAAACAAAGCTAATTTATTTTATGTTTATTTTATATATTTTCTGAAGGGTCAAAAGACAAAGAAAAGCATATGGGGGTCATCACTAATAAAATAAAAGCTGCTTGTTTTAAACATTTGTAACAACAAGAAAAGGTACCTAAAGGTCCAAGTCTGTAGTTCAAGGTGACAATGATGACTGACTTCCCATAAGTCATGTACTCTGGTATGTCGATATCCCAGTTCCCAGATCCGACCATCCAGCTACCACTATGGAATGAAACAATCACTGAAAGAGGATGTTTTGTAGACCAGTATTTAGGATTCTGGAAACATAATGAAACGATCAAGTCAACATTTTGTTATAGAGTTGTAGAATCATATTGTTTATTTTTGGTTGAAATCATTTAATGAAATCATTGTGTTGATGTAAGATATTTCAAGTTGTAAAACTATTATGTGGATTTCCATGATGGTAAAAAAATACATACATAAGTTTATAAAACATGTTTTTGAAAAATAAAATGGTTTATTCAGTATGAGCATGTGTAGAGTTTTAAATCAAACTTATTGGTATTCGTTATGTTTGTATGGTAAACAATTTAGGGTAATGTATTTCACCAGTAGTTTTAGATGGTTTTTTAATGTTTTTATTAGTTAAGTTATTTATCAACTAACTTTATTTATTTTATTATTTAAAAAAATGTATCACTTACAATGAGATAGCTGTCATTACATAGGTTTGTTTGTTATCCTACACTAATGTTTTATAGACCTGGCAACCCTGTGGCCCAGCAAAAAACTATGGAAAACAGCGTATATATTAATATTAATTTTAAACAATATTTATTATACAATTTTAGTCAGATGTAAAAATGGTTGTGTATATTTTTCACTAAAAAAATAATCACTTTTCAAATTCGTCAACTTTTTTTTAAATTCCCCAAATGAAAGTATTTTAATCACGGTCCGTCCTACCTGAATCACTGAGGACAATATGGATAGCAGTAATGATATATTTTTAATGAATACAGCCCTTATAGTCATCACCTTGCTAAGGGGCAAGTTTGCAGCATAGGTTTCGCTTTCTCTACACCTGTAAACTCACGCAGGGTAGATACTTACCTGAGGAGTGTAGACGTTGACAAAGAGACAGTCCTCATTTCCTTGGAGAGAGTCTGTGAAGTGTGGGCAGGCTGAACCCTCCTTTACCGCTTCCCGGATATCTGTCCAGTTTTGTGGCTCCTGAGGGCCCTGTGTATCAACAAGAGTTTGATGTATTTTAAAAATTGGAAAAAAAAAAAAACCCACAACAAACACGCCACTGACCAAAAATATTTTGAAAGTATAGTTTTTTTATATATGAGGTATTTAACGTGCACTTTCTGAACCGACTAATAGTATAAGGACACGAGAATTTTCTATGAGTGAGCGCGAAAGGACCTACCAATTATGGCCGAGAATCGTGTTTTCACATACCTTCTAGGGATATTTTACATGTCACGATTAATATGGGACAGACGGCTTTACTTCCCTTCCTAAGGAAGTTGTGCTACAAATTTTTATCGGTTAAGAAAACTTCGTCGACCCCGGCAGGGTTTGAACCCATGAACATCGGGTCCTGAGGCAAGTACTTTACCCTAAGACCGCCAAGGTCGACGAAAGTATAGTTAAAAATCTAATCAAAATAATTTTTTTTAGTAATTTTAAAAATATGACTTTGGCATTTGTTGCTTAAATTAAACCATATCCAATTTTTATGACTATAGGCTAGTTCTATCTGAAATAAATACTTAAAAAAGTAACAGATATTAAGAAAAGTGGCCCACCCATTATGTTCTAAAGTAGTATGCACACAAATAAGAAAAATAAAATACTTAAATCTCCATCTTGTTATTTTGAGGGACACTTTACATGGTAGTGGCTGGTGGAAATATTTGTTGGTAGGAAATACTCCGAGCTAGGACTGGAGGTAAAGTAAAGCTTTTAAAATTAGCTTCACCTAGAAGCCATTTTGTAACAAGAAATGGGGCTGTAAATAGTGTAATTCTTATAAATTGGTGATTAACTATTAGTTAACTATTTTGAAAGCAAACTATAAACCCTTAACCCACCAAACTCCTATCATACCTACTTACCTTCCATCAGCCTTAATATTCGCCGCTGTTTAAGAAAATTAGACAGTGCTGTAGTGTAGTTAGTAACAGTATAATTATTACAAATAAGGTTCATTTACATTTTTTTTTGTGGTTTTTAAAACACTAATATTTTGCTATTATTGGTTGATACATAATATTAGAATGGAACCAGTCACACAATGACAAAAGCTACTGTCTTGAAAATGAAGGGCAAAGGAAAGCGTAAAAGATTCTCTTTCTTTACTTGTTTCTCCTGTTTGTGTGATGAATACATGCTGATTCCTCATGTGAGCCAGCCTTGGCGTGCACGCACACACATTCATACACACAAAAACACACAAATATTTTATTTTCAAAATAAGTTTTTCAACAAACACAAAAAATCAAATTGTGTCATTTTTAAATGTTCATAAAAGCTGTGTGTTTAAATTTAAAGTAAAATAAACTGTAAATAATGTTGCAGTATCTGTGATACATACTTTGAACCTGTTAGGCCCCACTGGGGGCAGTGCATAAGGAATGCCCTCGAAGCTCCAGTAAGTGACTCCATTGCAGGTGGTTACCTTCTTCCCACGTAGTGCCCCATTGGTAATGTTGACAACATGGTGCGAGTGATCATTGTGTTTATTGGTTGACGACTGAAACAAATTATATCTCCAGATTAACTCCCGCTAGTACCACACATGCTAGTGTCTCTGGTTTGAATCCAGGTCGAGAATATTATAGAGGTGCCATTTGTTCATAGTCCACTACAATATAAAGTTTCATCCAATGTTTACCTTATTTAAGTTCACTGATGATGAAAGCCCTATTTATCCAAATAACTAACTATATTATTGACACACATGGCTAAAGCTATGATCTTATTTGGAGGAAAAAACATTGATTATCTTTCTTTAAGAAATGATCATGACCTGATACTCTGATAATCTTTTATTATTTTTAATTTTTCCCAAACAGTTTTACACCTTACCTTAATCTGCAGTATTTTTTATATATCTACTGATTTAGCTTCCTTTATTTGATTCTGGTCAGTATAGTGGTCAAATGACAATCAGTAAACAATTAGCTGTCATGATGGATGTATGCATCTTGGACAGTTAGTACTTTACATTATTTGGATGTAGAAGCCAGATGTATGTACCAATAGTACTAATAGATTTGTGGGGAACATCAGAAGTAATCTTGCTCAGGCTGTTAAAAATTGGTTGAATACAAATATTTTCATTGTTTTACTAATAATTAATTAAATTGCTACAGCCATTACAAAAACATTTAAATATACTAAAGTTTAGGTTTAAATGATTTACACAGGTTTTTTAAGACCTTGATTCTTTTTTGTTTTGTAGTTTGATGCATTTAATTTTGTGTTTGATATATGTTGATTTGATGTAATTACAAATACAAAAAATAAAACAAAACAAATCAAACTAACAAAAAAAAAAGAAGACTAATGATTAAACTCAGATCACATAAAAAGCTTATGAAAGGTTTTATCTGTTATTTCATCAGATTTACGTATTGATAGCAATACAACACAATACAATGACGATAGTATTCTGGATCAGTGGTAGTCAATAGCGAGGCATCAGGGTAAGCAGGATAAGCTCAGCTAACCCGAAAAGGTTTTGAAAAAGAAGATAAAACATCCCTTTAGATAAAACCAAAGTAAAATTGAAATTTTAATTGTCATTTTTTAAAGTGTAGTGACATTTTAGTAAGCGCACAAAGCAAATGTGTCCACCTAACGCACACCAGAGAAACAGGCTTGTGGGGAGCTAATGCACACACAACTGTTAATCTCGTCCACTGAAGGCGACCAGTAAGCCAGTTATCCCCGACTCTTGAGTGTTACATTCGGAGCATACAAAAAGTGTTTCAAAGGTTGATTTAAGTGTAGATTAGTTTGGTTTTGTGACTATAGCTTGATTTTTAATTTTATTGAGTTGTTTTAAATTTTGTATAATAATATATATATGAGTAATGTTTTAGGATTTAGTGTATGTACCATAGAAAAAAATGGGAGACGTTGTAGAAATCAACAAGGACTCTTTCAATTCGGTTGACTTTTTGTTAAATATCTAATTCTACTGAGGCTTTGCCTTTTGAACGAAAAGTGCATTTAAAAGAAAAAATAGCAAGACCAAAATAAGATATTTCACAGAAGGTATAACAAAAATTTATATATACACATTATTATTATTATTAGTAGTAGTAGTAATAGTAGTAGAAGTAGTAGTCATAGTAGTAATAGTAGTAGTAATAGTAGTAGAAGTAGTAGTCATAGTAGTAATAGTAGTAGTAATAGTATTAGTAGCAGTAGTAGGCTGCCAGTACTGTATTATATAACTTCATAAAAATCCCATTTTCGACGTCATTAAGGTGGGATGGAAGGGAACGGGAGAAAAAGTCAATGTTTTCTCAGATTTTATGGCAACACAAATTTTTTGGCCAAAATAAATAAAATATTGCTCTAGTAAAAATATAGAATTTAATTTTATTCACATTGTAACCTCAAAATTTCTTGAATTTCTGTCAAGGGTGTACTGGAATTTAATAACAACTTTTTTTATTAATTTAAAAAGTTTATCATCTAATGCCACAATGCTTATGACAGATATTCAACAACTGTTGATATCAACATGTGAAGAAAATTAAATTCTATGTTCGTACTGGTACAAGATTTTATTTATATTGGCCAAAAAAATGTGTTGCCATAAAAACTGAAAAAACACTCGCTTTTTCTCCTATCCCCCTCCATCTCACTTTAAGTGTGCCCCTTTACGAGTGTTCAAAACTCAGCTTACCCTAAAATTATCATCACGCTTCACCACTGGTGGTAGTATGGCCTAACGTGTCACTCTTGTGTTAGAATCAATTGCAGGTGGTGGGAAATCAGGGTTCTAATCCTGATCAAGTGCTATAAAGGTTTTTTTTCCTGAAGGGTTTCCCACTCTCCCTCCACGAAAATATGGCTACATTTCCTCTACAGTTCTACCTTCCTAAACCCTGTTTATTTAGCATAACTATTATTATTAGCACCATGTTTTACTACCCATTCGGGTTATATGCACTTACGCTAATGTGTAATGGTAGGGTGATTGTGATATAAAATGGAAGACCTACAATTTAACGTGGAATCTGAACCATGGTGGAGGCCTGGCATTCCTCACATTCACAAGTTGTGATTAATACACATCTTGTCAGAGGCGAAGGAGGAGTTTGGCAATCAGATAAATCTGTGCTAGGACCGAGGATTGAGCCCTGGACCCCTAGCACAGAGGTCTGACACCTTACCCCTAGACCACCAGGTCACCTCTTATTTAGCATAATTAATGTATACATATAACCCGAAAGGCACTAAGATGCGGGGAAAAAACAAAGTTGCAAGAAACTAATTATTATGCATCCAGGATTTAATTTCATGGGGGAGGACAGGCCAAACCACTTACTCATACCTTTACCAATGTTGTTTAAGAACTTTTGTTTATTGTTGCAATATTGGCTAAATTGATCATGGCAAGGACAATGAACAATGCAAGGTTGTCATAACTGAGCAGGGCTAAAAAAGTAAAATTCAAAAATCTAGAAGCTCTGCTAACCGCTATTTAATTATGTATTGCATTCGTGGATGTGCTGCAGGGTCGGATTTATGTATGTGGGGGCCTCGAGGTGGCATACAGTGTGGGGACCCCCCATAAACTCATGTAAATTACACCAAAGCATGTCCGAGCAAAGGTAAAAATTAAACAACTTTTTGTGTACGGCCATACTGGGCGAGCGAGCAAGCGACTGAAAAATAAAATATAGCACATGTGTTGTAATGAGAGGTGGCCAGACTGGAGCAGCACGTGAGCAACCCAAGTGACTCGCTTGAAAGATAGAACTCATTCTATTTTTCAAGCGCATCGCTTGAGCTGGAACAGTTTCTTTTGGGGGCTTGTGAGGGCCCTGGGGCTATCGGCCGGGTTTTCAAGTGAATTCTTAAACTATTTTCTGAAGAATGAATTATCCTTCTATTTCTTAATTGAATGATGTATATAGAATACTAATTTGTAAACATATTTATTTTCCATCAACGATTTTGGAGGATCTATATATTTTACGAATGGATTGACCTCAGTAATTTAAAGTAGACTAAACTTTGATTTTATTTGCCAAGAGGTCTCAGTCCAACCAGCTCCTTGACACTACAGTCTGCATAGCGTGTAAAAGTTTACAAGATTTTGAACAACCAGGAGATTTATTATAGTTTCAATTTATGAAATATAGCTTATTTAGATTTAAAAATAAACTAATATTTTAGAGAAAAAAGTATTATTTTCAATTTTAGTTGCATTGATTTTTTATTAACCATAAATCAGGCCATTTCCATTGATAGCTTTGACATGTCAGAGCTACCCTTGAGTTAATAACTGGACTTTTTGGATAACATCAATATTTTGAACTACCTCCTGGTATTCTCTATTATTCTAATACTTCACAATACACTTTCCCCATTTCTGAGCTTTTTGTAAACTGAAAAGAGACTTAACTGACATAGTAGATATACTTTTTGCACTGTATAGTAAATAAGATTTCAAAATGATTTTTGAGGTATTTCTAGCCTGTGTATCAAAATATTAGTGAGATAATATATCATCAAAATAGTAAATCAGGCATATTATTAATTACTATTTGAAGACAATTTAAAAGGTAATCAATCAATAATGTTATTTGAACTAAGCATTATTTACAGAAACAAAATTGTTGGCTGAATGGTCTAAGCCCACACTTGCAATGGACTGTACTGCAATCATGGGGAGATCGGGGTTTGAACCTGATAGGGTGCACTGAGGGTGGTTTTTCCTAAATGGTTTTCCACTCTCCCTCCATGCAAGTATGGGTACACGTCTGATAGTTATAATTGTATGCGAGGCTTCTCTCGCTATAATAGTGTTTCATTTTCCTTGATTCAAATATCATGATGGACGTACTCCTGTGTGAAAACACTCTTGGTTAAAGAATTACACATCAATTATGGTTCTACTAGCTAAACTTAACCAAATTCTTGTCCAGACTCACAATTGATTCAATCATTGGCACTGTGAAAGGGTAGAACCCACATTTCACCAATGATAAAGTGTTTGGTGATGTCAGGAATCAGACCCTGGACCCTTAACTCAGTAGACAGACACACACCACTAAGATAATGTGTCAAACTGTTTCAATCAGTGTATATATTGTATATATATTATTTAAAGTTTAAATAAATAATTTTATAATTTAACTCAAAACATTTGATATCCTTTTATACTAATTAGTTTCGACATCATTTTATGAATTTTTACTGAATTTTACCAAAATATTTTTTCATAGGGCTACTTAGTTTCTCCTGAAGTCTTGCTAAAAGAAGAACAATATTGGTGAAGTGGAACATATTTCGCCAATTTAAGTGTTTGTGATTTCAAATTATTATACCTTTATTAAAACTTTTCACTAATTTGAACTAAATCCCCACTTCTCCTATTATTGTGAATTAATGAGATAGTACTGTTTTATGTTTCAGAAGTTCTTTCAAAAAAAGGTTTTTGGTGGTGTCAATTTGTGTGTTTTGTTCAACCTTAGGAAACACTCATTTTTACTTTCTCTCTATCTTACAGGTAGAGAAAGTATGGTGATCGTCAAAAAAATCAAACTCGAGATTTTGATGAATTTTGACGTTTCATGACTCCCTGAATCCGAAAAAGTTGTTTTTGAATTTCCGTCTGTCTGTCTGTCTGTCTGTACCTCCAACTAGAGCCTAAACTATTTTACCGATTGAGCTGAAACTTGATATCTAGGGTTTTCATAGGGTTGCCCCGAGGGGTTTTTTGAATTGGATATCTACCCCTAAAATTAAGGGTAGTTTACTGAAGGGAAAAAAGAGAAAAAGTCGATTTTCTCAAAATCGGCTCTAACGATTTTAATTAAATTTCATTTATGAACATTAATAAATATTCCAAACAAAATGGCTACTCTCAATATTTCGGCAAAATGGCTTTAAGGGCTCCGGTCTGATGCGTCAATTAACATTTTTTATAATAGCTCCGAAACTATTTGAGATATGAAATTACTTAGCATTACAAATATGTATATATATTTATAATACAAATATTTTATTCGAAACATATTTTTATAAAATCAATAATTTTCAATCTACACGCAATTATATATATATTTTTAACTTTTTGGACATTAAAGCTTAAGTATTGCGATCGTAAAAAAAACTAACTTGAAATGTTGATGGATTTCGACGTCTCATGACCCCCCGAACCCTAAAAAATAGTCTTTGCAATGCCGTCTGTCTGTGTGTCTATTAAAACTTAAAATTAAGGGTAGTTTACTGAAGGGCAAAAAGAGAAAAAGGCGATTTT